>JAQGCM010000383.1:0-26931 GCA_034699705.1 Hymenaphorura dentifera | reverse complement strand
AGCTTTTTCGCAGAATTCCAGCCGAGATTTCAAGGTGGTCTTTCGTTGAAGCCGCTGCTTGCGCGAATTTAAGTGAAAAGCTTCCGACAATGTTATACAATGTGTATAGCGGGAGCGGCTGATCTCAAGGGAATACAAAATGTGAAGTCAAATCTGCAAATTACTGTATCATCAGTTTAATAATTTCTTCCAAGATGAGCGCACATTTTTCATGACTGACATTGACACACACGATGTTACTACTCTCTTGCAGTTTAGTCGTCAAATGCATAACAAAAAAGTAAAAAATCCCCAACAATGCAATGGTTTGAGAACCATTGGCATCGGCTTCTTAATTCTATCATCCAACGAGCGACCCAACTTCATTTTTTCCTGAATACATGTTTACATCTGCCCCATTCTTGTTTCTTTACCTTTCCAAGGCATTAGACTTTACACTGGTGAATCATGAAGCCTCTCTAGTCCTCTGCGGTTTGGATTTGGAATTGCAATTACGTACGGTGGGTCCATTGAGATGAGAGACAATGAATGTTATGCATGTGTCATGTTTTGTTCGAAATATTCCTCACGTCAGTACAATGCAATGTATGCAATGGCAGTGGCTCTAATCTCAACTTTTGTAAAGAAAAGCAAAAAAACTTTTGTCATCTCTTCAACTTTTTCTAATTGCCTTATTACACATCCACCACCGACCAACCTACCTGTACCTGTAGTAATCCCTGAACATCCACATCAACCTTTCGCACCTGTCGTTCCTCCTAAACGGCCATAATCCAGAAAACGGTCAAACTACAAAGTGTTGGTGTGAGGTACCTTATAATTCCAAGGAAAGGTTCATGGAAACTGCACTGCACTGCACAGCACAAAGCTCATTCCTACCCTGACTAGACTATTACGTCCATGAATTCATCAGGCATTAGTTTTTCGGATTAAGCAATGTTTTGCTAATAAATTATAAAACTTTGTATCAACTTTTGGAAAGGAAATGGGATGTGTGTGCCCAGCCTAGCCTAAGCGCATAAGTAGCATATGTAAGCATCTGTCAACTTGGACGAGTCAAAGTTGTGCAACATTTGTGAATTGTGAATGCTAGACAAAAACCCTATACATCCAGCTTTCGGATTTCGGATAGGAATCAGGACATGGAAAATGTCAAGATTAACTTGGAGGGAAAAGTGAATAAAAAATATGTATAAGTAATAGAAATAAATATCCGAAATAAGAAAGGGCTGTCGCGCCCCCTTCATCTCGCTTCAATGTCCAAACTTAAAAAAAACAAATCCCCACATTGTCCTACGTTATCAACTTATCGTTTTAAATTCTGAGCTCTGCCAGCCAATGTAAATCTAAAGACCCTTGACTGCCTGTTCCTGTCCCTTGTAATTGAATTGAAAAGCTGCGTTGCGTTGGGCCTGCCTGCCTGACATTGCAGAATGGAGTCTCAACTCTTTTGATGCCAACGTTTCAATCCCCGTATATGGTCAACATTAAAGATTTTTGTCACCATCCAGAAGATCCTTTTGAAATTTTTTGAACCTCATTCAACAAGACTCTCGTCACACTGGGATGGGACCGAGACTGGACTGGACCAGACGGCCCATCATCATGAATCTATCCGCTCACTGCACTGCACTCCTATATTTTATATCAACTTGATTCGGTCAGATTAAATTCGTGTTTTTGTGTTACCTGCGCGTATGGTGGTGGTGGTTAATCCTGTCTTAAGGTCATTTTGAAGAAATCAGTTTTTTTCTACGGCAGAATCAAAAGCTTGTTTTTTTTCTCGAGTCGCGTCAAATGCAATGGAAATGTCATTTCCATTCCACGTAAAGCAAAGCCAAAGCAACCTCATGGAGTGTAATAATGTAGAGATTAGAATTTTTTTTGAGTACAACAGTACAAGTCTAGCAACTAACTAATATCACGTAATGTTAATAATGTGAAGTAGTGTAATGCACATTTAATGCATTTATGCTAATGTATGTTGATTCTGGTCGTTTGCTGTTTGATGACATGGTCATGTAGAGTGCAGGTTGGAGCTTGGAAGTGCTGAAATCTTTCATGTCAGGTATGCGGCTTGCGTGTATCACAACAGTCACAGTGCAGTGCCAAGTGCAAATAGTCAAGACAAAAAATTACATTAGTATTAACATGTATTTAAGTGTGATCAAGTGTGGAATGCAAATTAATTTACCCTTTGGTATTTGCAATTTGCCAGTGCAGGGCTGGCTGGCTTCTCATAAATTTCATTTGATTAAGTAACAAAGTGGTTCACACCTCTTGCAAAAAAATAAAGCGTGGAGCGACAGAATTAGTAAACAATTTAGGAATAGACTTGCTTCTTGCTTCCCTACTAAATGTTTTAAGGAAAATCAAATTTTAATTGTTTGTTCAAAACTCGGTAGATTTTTAACTTAAAATCAGCTTCAAGAATTAATGAAACTGCACGATTCCGAGCCAAAGCAATTTGCAAATTGGTTGAATAAATTGTTTATGCGGAAACATACATATTGCAGTATTGAAAATACGCCATCCCGGCAATTGCAATTTTTATTTTATATTCAGGGACGACGCGTGTCGTCGTCGTCTCCCGGAATCTAAAGGCATTTTTCGTGGTTATTTCCTCTGAATATTGAATAACATAACATGTTTCATTTTTATTCTAGTTTTAAATTTAATGTTATGCAGAGTGAGTGGCTGTGTACATACATGCATACAGGCGAGCAGCTTTTGAATTCATGATTCATAAATTTTCGTTAAAAAATTGAAGGTTTGCATACAAATTGACACAAGCTGAGGTGTCCTTTGGCAAAGTGCAGCAAAAGACTGACTGCATTTATGAATGTGACATCGACCTGTCATTTCATGCCTCAACGACTTGTACTTTATGATGATGATCTTAAAATGAATCATGGAATGATGCAGTCACAGTCGCAGTCCAGTGCAGTGGTTGCATAAAAAGTCGTCGCCACACAACAGTCATACACAGAGTGAATATTTCCGGAAAAGCCGAACAAACAGAATTTAAAAAAAATCTAAAAACACTGAACATTCTTGTCCAAGGATGTGTGTGCTGGTTGGTTGTCCATATCCATGTTCGTGTCCTGCCGTCCTCACTTGCTGTGCGTCAAACAGCCAGGTCACGAAATCTAAAGACTTTTCTAAACATGTTAAAATCATAACAAGTGCATTCCGTCCGGGGTGGACGCTTCGCTGCCCCGCCCACTCTGCTGCTTGTCCACTTCCCTAGTTGTAGTCAAAGTCAACGAGTTAACCTTTTGGCTTGACTTTTTTTTTTGCGTTTTTTAGTGCATACATGGAATCCAGGAAAGTCAGAATGAATAAACCAATCGTAATTCGTAAGAGTTGTAGAAAATGAATGAGAATAAAATGTTTAGACGATATAATAATTTCTCGGCTGGGTACGTACGTACATACAGGAATCAGTTGGATACAAACTGAGCAAACAAATTGTTCATTGAATTCATTACAACTTTCACAATTCACATGCTTTTTACAGCAATTACAGGAAAACCTTGTCTAGTCCAACTCATCCAGTACAATCTGCATGAGACGAGACTTTGCGGAAATAAAATGTCCGCTGTGAAAAAGCGTCGTCTCAAATACGGGCTACAATCGCTACAAGTAGGATAAGGAAAAGGTGCGCTGTGCTGTCGAAGTTAGTAGTAATTATCGTTTAATCCATGAATGAAGAAGAATGAGTTGAATATTATAGTAATTTGAGCTAATTTAATCGAAGAAGAATAATGGAACGTATTACAATTACAGAAGACTCGAACAACACAACAAAGTACCCGTATTCCAGAAACTGGATCACCGCAATTATACATCCGATTATTTAATCATTTTAAGGGGTCTTGAGGGGAGCAAAGAACATGAACACTGACAGGTAGGGCAGGGGCGGGGTGAGAGACTTGACAAGAAGAATTAATGGCTGTCTCACAAGCATTTTTGGAGTTATTCTTTTTATCGCTGATTTGTAATTATGTGTTTGGAGCCACAACAGTCCACAGTCCAGCCTGTCCGACAACATTGACTATATTTTCTTGTGATCCAATTCGGCATCATTCTAGCCAAAAACCTGGAGTTGGAAATGAACCCATTAGAGCCCCTTGGTCACGCCACGCCACCAATTCGATTCGATTCAGAGCAAAAGACACTCTTGTCTTGCTGTCTGTCCATCCATCCATCCACAAGAGAAAGAAAAGACGACCGGACGTCTTAAAATGTTTGAATGCTTCTCTGATATTATCTAAACGATTTTAGGATATAATTCTGGTGCGGTGGATGCATGGATGGCATGGTCGGGTTAAAAAGCTGCATGTGCATTTGAAAGACACGATAAAAAATTGGATGAAGGGAAGCAGAAGAAGAGAAAGAAGTTGAAGACTCAAAGCAAGCAAAGGTTGGATTTTGAAGCTCTCACGAAAATGATCGTGATCCAGAAATGAACATTTGAACATTTTGAAGCTGCTACAATTTCTTTTAGTCTCACTCTCCATTATTGGCCTTGACTTGACTTGGACCCAACCAAGTACCAAAAAGTACACTACACACACGAGTACCATTTGATTCAACTTGGTAAAGGTACTTGAGTCGTTCCATGGTACACTTTATGTCAGGACAGGTAGGGAATATTATTATTATTGTGTAACATGGATATACAAGTACGTACGTAGTACACGTAGGGGGTGTCCCAATCCATCACTACACTTCCAAAACTTACGCAACAAAACACTCCTGGGCCAATGGACTGAACCTGAACTGAACAGTCTATCTAGCTAGCTAGTAGTTCATGCCAAGCTCAGGTTAGAATATTGAGGTACTTTTTTGAGATTGACCACAGATGCTATATGTGAAATGCAATGCTTTGCTTTTCCTACGTCGAATTCGAAGAGACTTCAACTTCAACTCATGGGAACAAAGCTCAACTTAATGTAGTGTAACTTGGCGTAAATAGTAATTAAAAAATAATTGCTTGGTGTTTTTCGAAAATTTATAACGAACATGAAAGTTGTCGGGTTGACTTATTAAACACATGTGATGTGATGTGATGTGTTCATACGCGATTATTTAGTTTTTATTCCTCCGAAAAAAATGTTCAAGACTAGCAATTGAGGCAGCAGCAGCAGCATGAGGAACAAACTTTGTGCGTGCGAGCTCGCATGCTTGTGTAGAATTTGCACACCCAACACAGCAAAACTTGATGATATCGTAGAGATATCGTAGAACATAACAACGTTAATTTTTTTATTTCTACAAATTCAAGCAAAAACCAAAGTATTAATCGGTCGGTAGAAATGCAATGCATTAAATCTTTCAGGTTTTCGACGTCCATTTCATTGCATTGCATTGCAGATGCAGAGATCGCAAAGTAATTTTTAAATTAAAAATATGCAGGTGCGAATGCCTGCCTGATTAGAATTGGACCAAGTAAGTGCACTCTGGACTTGGAGTGGACTACGGGTATTAATCCAATTTCAGTTTTGTGAGTATGATGATTGCTTTGGTCCAAGTGGTTTTGGTTGCTTGTTGTTTTGCTGGAGGGAAGAACCTGAGATTATTTACGGTGATGGAAAAAAGTGCTCCACACCTTCGCTAAAGGCCGGCAAGGCACACATCACACACAGGCACAGAAAAACTGCTTCCTCAGCTAGCTAGCCTACCTTACCAAGTCTATCAGTCACTCATTCTATCCACCACCGTTTTCTTCATATCTTTTTTCTCGTGTTCATATTTTTTTTGAAGGAGTTGCCAGTAGCAGTTTTAGATGAGAAATGTGTTACAAATACAAGATCCCCGAACTTACGGTTACAGCAGCTTCCATTTCTGCCTACCTGTACATAGTTTTTTTTACGTAATGGTAATGGTTCCAGTTTCATTCCCTGAGTTGAGTCCTAGTGTCCAGACTAGACAAGACAAGACAGCAAGGTTAGCCCAGAGAAGCAATTCTTAAATGAACTTCATCTACTACGCTACAACTTCTTCATCTTCATCGCCAAGGATGAACTTCATTTTACTTTCATCTTGGCTGGCTACTAGAACAACTCGAGTCGTACACCTGTTCCTTCCAAAAAGTGGACGTAAGATTGCCCCTTTGGCTTCGACTACGACTACTCTACTCTACAGCTAAAACCGACTTATTTATCCCCTCGTAATTCTTACAACTTTTGGTCGACTTTTTTTTCAGCCCACACTTGACTCTTGTGTTGAACATCGTTCTAGTTTGAGATTCTAGATCATAAGTTATGCAATGCTGAATGCTGCTGGTTGTGCTAGTAACTTGTGTTAGCCTTAGCCAGCCAGCCAGTCAATGTCAAAAGTTGGAGAACGAACGAGTTGTGGAACGAACCTGTTGCTTTTTTCGCATGCTTCTTTCCTTTGCTTTGCTCCTCTAGTTTTCTGCATGGTTCAACATACTTGCCTTGCACGAGTAGTTCCAGTTCAGTCCAGTCCAGCTCTAGTTTTCTAGTGTCCACGACTACTCTACCTACCCGGACCCGGACCCACTTTAAGTGATCCCCTATTATCAAATGCATGCAATCCAAGTAAAAATAGTACTAGTAGTACTTCCAGACCCATCCAATCCACTTTTTGTCGTTGCCGTTACCGTTTGACATTGGATGGAATACATTCGGGCTCAAATGAGATGAAAAATGATAGATTTTATGCACGGAGGTTTTTTTTAGGAATCTTTCGCATTCAATTGATTCCATACACGAGCAGGATCAATCAGTATTTGGGTCAGTATAGCCAGTAGCTGGGCACGCAGAGCGGACTAGGGTCACTTAAACTAGTGCGTTCTGAAGTAATTTAGGACAAAGTTGTGCAATTTGTCACATGTAAATTTTATTTATAAAGAATTCTTGAGACTCTTGGGAATTGAGTTGAGCCTGAGGAGTCTATTTTTGTGATCTGTTTTCATTCATGACCTCCAGCAGCTACTGTTGAGATCTGCCGAAAATGATTTTCATCTTCTTCGTTCTTTGCTGAAGCCGGCTGACCGTCCACCGCCATTTAATTCAACAACACAATTAATGATGACCATGCACACTTTTCTTTTGAACAAATCTGGACTCTGTAGGGGAAGCTATTAAAATCATCAGTCTCTTGAGGCGGACTGAACCCATTGTCAAGAGCCGAGCAGTGCAGTGCTCATTGTGCATGCATGGCAATTTGAAGAGGGACAATGCAAGCAAAAGTCCGACTGCGAACGGCAGTCATTCCTTCAAAGTCCTTTAATTTAAAATGAAAGGCTGGAGGGAGATCCATGGTGAATTTGAGGAATGCATTCAGCCAGCCAGCAATACTCTAATCTAAATCACCACAGCCAGCCGAGCCGCACTTTCATTTCCATGACTGGTGCACACAACAAAAAATTGTGAACTGGTTTAGAAAAGAAGAAGCATCCTACCTGGCATTTTCCAGGTTGAAAGATGAGCCTGAGCCTGGCCTGAGTTGTTTATTGTGGCAAATTCTATTCGCAAATTGAAAGGCGATTAACTTAATTGAAAATGAGAAGTTAAAAGGACCATGAATCATGGATTGAAACGTTACACAAGCCAAAACCAAAGGGACCGAAACAAAATTACTTTTGTTGGAATGCCTTTCGTGTGGACTGTAATTGAAAGTGTAATGTGAGAAAGAAAGGTGGTTGGTTGGGTAGTTGAAATGAAGCCGATATCCTTCCATGCCAACTTGCAAAGCAAAGGTGTGAGTTCGAAAGCTACCGAAAACTCTAAACATGCATGCATTGTGCTCAGGTGTTAATCCTCCTCAAACTTTTCAAACAAGTTTGAAACTAAACTTTGTAAACCTTAAACACTGACATTTTAAAGGTTCACAGGTTTACGCACTTTTCTACGTGTCGTTAATCTAAATTTTGCAGCCGCAGGAAGGCGAAGCAAATTCCCCATATTGAAAACGTAACTGAGTCACCTGGAGAAAAAAATTCGGATTCGAAAAGCCATATGCACTGCACCTGGCCTGGCCAATATTTAATGAGAAATTTTCTAAATTCCAAATAAGTCTGGACAGAGGGCGAAGCGTGTGGGTTGATGCTCGACTATACGATGCGTGCGATTATCCTGTGAATATACAAGAGCGGACGTGTTCAGCTATCTTGATTAGTCCTTTTACCCGGGACTCGAATGTTGGCTGAGCAGTAAATTGTGGATTCATTTTAGCCTTTGGAATCCATTTTGGACACAAATGGTACGGCGGGTCTTTTGAGAAAGGTTACCAACCCTATTAAACATTTATTTACAGTGCGCCTCTCACTTCCAATCTTCTCAATCCATTTTCATGCAGATCCAGCAGCGGAATTTGAAAAAAATAACTTTAGCCTAAGCTAAGCTGGCATGAATGAGGGGTTTGAAACTTTTTTTCCGGGTATCACCGGCTCATTTGCATTTTTATTAAGATTTTATTTCTTTTTCTGAACGGTTACTAATTTCAAAAGCAGCTCGGCTCTACCTTCCCGTCCGAGATAACAATGTACGAACGGATATCAATTTCATGATTAACTGTAAAAGATTTCTATTCTGGACTCTTTAGGATATATTTTTAAAAAGTGGTTTGGGCTTCAGGGATTTTGGAGTTGCAACATTATTCTACATCCATGAATTTGGGAAAACATTACGAGTGCCGAAAATAACGTACTCTGGAAGACTAAATCTAGGAATTTCCCGAAACTCTTTGTCTGTATGTGTTTTAGAAGATCCAAACTGGAGAAACCCGGGGATTGAATTGAATCAAGAGGATTGTGGGGGGTGGGAGTATTTCGGGGTTTTGTCGAGAAGCCTTGGGTCTGTGAAGCACGAGCAGTTCATGGAATCACCAGGCATCAATTTTAACCTTATTCTTGGGATCGTTGGAGGGGGTTCTCCGCTCCCCTTCAAGTTCCCCACTGAGAAATGTCATTTTAGAGTTGGAAAAATAGGGACAGGAAGAAGAGATTAGATTGTTAAACACCTCTAGGACCGCAGCCACCTGACGTTTCGCTCATATTAAGTTTGGAAAAATGAGCTTTCAACTTGGACCTTAGGGATAACTATGTCTAAGGATAGGCAAGGCAGGCAGGCAGGGCAGGATGGGTTACAAGGAATATGTTTCAAAATGTCCACCAGTCAATTTCTCCATCTCTATTCCCTCCTCAACAAGCTCAACTAACTGTCGGACTGGTGATCAACATTGAAAAATCGGTGGATACATTTTCGTAGACTTTTCGAGTGTTAGATCTCTAAATATAAAGGACATTACGTATTCCTCCTTTCGACCTTAGACATATTGGGGTGGTCGCCCCAGACGACCCACACCCATTAGCCGTCCAGCAACCTTCTCTGCTCTGCTCAGTTTCCTTTTGATTGAGTTATGCTGCACGATGCATACACGATCCGATATCCTTTACGCGCAATTCTACTGTATGAAAATGTTGTGACATAAATTTGCATTCGCTCTTGAATTTTCCAGATTTCAAAAAATTTTGCAAAGTAAGAAAATGGTAGAAATCAGAGGTTGTACTTTAATTTTATGATAAAATAAAAATTCCCCGCTCTCAGGTCCCTGAAAGAACATTGAACTACAAATGCGTTCTACAAATGTCTTGTCATCTTTCTTTTTTCTCGTCTTTTTTTGAGTCGTCTCGTCACCATGCATTTTCCAATTTTCTTTTTCAATTCTCACCAGTTGTCCTATGTACGTACGTACGTTTGTTTGGATGGATGAAGAGCAGAGTTGGAGAGTGTAATAGGACTGCCCTCCCTCCGACCAAATCCCTGAATAGAAAAACATCTCTGCCCTGCTTAATATTTTATCGTTTCATTCTTGGAATGTAAATGTCCGTGAAACGCAGCAGAGACTTGGGACACACTTGGACGCACCATACGCATAAACAAACATGAGAGAGAAAGTGAATTGTCAAGCATAGTGTCGTGGAACTCACAGACTAAACTTCTAGTGCAAATTTGTTAGCCATTTTTTTAAAAATTAATCCTTTCTCATTTTTACCCAAAACCCAGAAAAACTATATGCTCACTATATACACTGCTGCAAAACCCAAAACTGTTCTGACGCCCAATTGCTTGGATTTTTTGTGCACATTTGAGGACTTTCTCCAACTTTCTCCAGCTAATAAAATGTTTGACAAAATATAAATGCTTATTTATTCAATGAGCTGAGTATGAGCGGAGACTGGAAGTGTCTCGACAACCGGAGAATTCTTTGGCACAGTAGTCTGGTTGCGACTCTCGTTTAATGAATGAGAATGTCCGATATGACATGAGTTATTTGGAAAACTAACCGTCAGTGTCATTTTGCCGACTGTGGACTACATGAAAAGTGCATTATTTTATTAGGCTACTACTTACTATACACATGTGAGAGTAGCAAGCATGAATGCATGAATATCCTTGCCCTCCTTCCATTCTTTTTTAACACACATTTGCCTTTCACATTGCCGCTTTTTTCTAACTGAATGACAGAGAGTCGTTTTTACGATTTGTTGTTATGTAATGGAATGTAATGTGGTGTAAAATCGAACCCCTCTATTTGTTCCTCCTGAAAGCAGCAGCAAGACATATTTTACAATTATTTCTTTCTGCACTTTTGCTGCATTCTGCACCAACTCAATGCACCACGACCAACCACCCCCCAAGGAAACTTCGACAAACAAAAAATATTGCACATTGCACATATTTTCTCCACTAAATTCATATGCTTTCCTTTGTATTAACTGGCATTCAATTCAGGCGGAGTTAGACAGAGACGAACTAACTGGATTTGCATAGATTGGTTTTTTTAAAGAGAGATTTACGATTTGCTAGCACAAGGGAGTTTCCCCTATTCGGACTTACTGACAGCTCAAACCATAAGGGTGTGTCAGAAGAAGAAGTCGAAGAAGCAGAAGACGAGGGGAAATTGAAGAAATGCTAGAGTCAGAGTTGGATTGGATACTTTCCAACAGTGTGTGTACTACTTTTACATGTACTAATGTTCAACTTGGGACGGGTTCTTTTTAGAACTACGTATTATTGTGAGATTCCCTTCCTCGGAAGCATTAAGCATTGTTACACTTTCATCTTGCTACATTGTTGAAGAACCTTGCATGCATTGTTACCCGAGTTTGCCCGTTGCAAAGTCACGTGTAAGTACAAGTGTGCAAGCAGTAGCAGACTACTTCAGACTTGAGACTGGGACTGGGACACGCGCTCTTAACCCTTTCTGAACTGTAATTTCCTAAAGGAACAATACATGAGGTTGTACTTGTACTTGTTGTTTAGGAAGGGTCCCCCTGAAGAAGACTGACTCAGCTACTATGCATCTCTATCTCAAAACAGAACTGGAATTGTTAAAATTGCACCCCGCCAACTTTTATAACTATGCTAAGATAAAAGTAGAAGATGAACTCAGGGCTCGTTCTCCTCACGTTCAAATCCAGAGCAGTTTTTGATAGAGTCTGAAGCAGCGCTCTGGAATGACCGGGTGGTGTCGGTCAATCTGGTCGGCCCGAAATTCCGGTTTCCTCTGCCTAAGGGCTCCAAGATATTAATCAGAGAATTGTCTACTACTCTTTACGCTCTCTCTATCTCTATCTGAATGCATGTGTGCCACTTGAGATGAGACTTGAATTGCCTCTTGTGTTCTGAGTTCGGTTCTGACTGCTAAGATTGAGAGAATGAGTGGATGAGGGTATTGCATTTCATAGTTTAAGGCAAGGAGTTTGTAGAAAAACAAAGACAAAAGCAAAAGCAAAAGCTTTTGGTGGTGGATTGCATGAGGGCCTTGAGTCAAGTGCCTCTTTGAGATTCAATTAAAGTCTCCTACTCAATTCCCACACACATGCACGCACTACTAAGGACCCATCCGCATCCACTCCTGCATATTGCACTTGCACTCCCACAACCATGCACATGCAACCAATGCAAGCAAGCGCCAACCCTAGCCCTTCTCAGATTCCTATTCAAACAATTTTTTATTTTTTAAACGAACTCCTTGGAGACAAATGCTCTTTATACACGGGGCAGGCAGGGCGAATGAAAGTGCAATCGAGACCTATTTTGAGTTGCTTAGTTTATACAAATACTCTCATGAACTCCAACCTAAGGAGTAGTGAAGGAGTGGAAGAAAAGTCAATGTCGGGGTTGGTCTTGATATTTGAGGAGATTTTTTGGAACATGATTGTATTTTATTACAGAAGTTTAATTTAAGTGGCTAAAAGGTAGGCTACGTACGTGCTTTCTTAAGGTGAGTCAGAGACAGCTCTATAGGTTTTGCACAGAAAGACGATTTCGAGCCAACAAAAATACCTTAAGCAATTAAGTAAATGTCTATAAGTCTCCCTTGATCTTTGAAATGTAATATAATACTCCTGTACTTTTTTTTAAACGTTCGGTGACAATTTAAATATTTGATCAAAACATAGTAAAACATTTGGCTTGAGATGAAGAGCCAGCCATCATGGGCTTCATGGGTTAGGTTTTATTGGTGTTAGCGTCCGAACCGAACCTTATCTCTAAATCAACAATTTTGAAGTCATCTTTATCTTCCCCTGATTATTATTCCAGGCTGTCCATAAGCCTATTACATTGTTGAAAGCTGGTCTTGTAGCCTAGTGTAAACAAAACAAGATTAAATCAAGTGCATAAATTGGACTGGACTTGGGCTTTCCTTGTAGTTATCAATCAGATGGGTGGCTCTGGCTTTGGCTCTGGCCTTTTATCGTAGTGTAGCCAACGCTTTTCACTTCACTTCCAAGTCCAACTCACCGCGGAATTGTTTTTGTCCATTCTGTGTCTGTGGCTGTCTCTCTCCTTCTTCTTCAAGAAGACTTGAATTGAAAAGTTTGTCACCCTCGAAAAATGGTACTTGTTTGCATTCTTGTGCCAAGTGGGGTGGCTGTGGCTGGCTGAATGAATGCACAATGCACACAACGAAACGACCACACCTCTTCCAATTCCAGCAAACGGACAACGGACGACGGACAACTAACTTCCAAAGACATTTTTTTGTTTGGTTTGAATTCAATGGAATAAAAAGCTCAGGAAAAGCGCTCACCGTAAAAACCACATCATAGGGAAAAAAATACAACCGCCGCCGATCAACTCTGAATAGAAGCAGCTAGAATACATGCACAGTTTCGCGTGTCAGAGTGTAATTTCTATTTTTCAGGTCGTTGCATTAAGGCTCTGGTTGGAGTGGAGTGAGTGGGCGAAAGAATTTTATAGCGAGTCGACATTGACATTGACTTGAGAGTTAGTTGGTTAACATGGGTCACGATCGACATGACGGGGAGACAATTTCGCCATTCGGTTGGAGTAAGAGTAGTTGAGGAGGGGGTAGGAGAGGACAGGACAGGGTCAGTCGATTCAAGTCAATCAAAAAATCATTTTCAAACTCACCCCTACTACGAGTGATGATTAGCTCTCATTTTTGGGGACAGTACGGAATTGGAGCTGGAGTTGAATGACTGACTGAATGCAACTATCCATCCAGTTCATAGTTTCTAGATTCTATTTTCTATACATAAAAGTCCATCAAATCCAATGCAATGCAATTCATTCCCATTCAAAGAAAACACATTAAAGGGTTTCCTTCAGAGAGAGTTTTTCTTTCTCTGGTCGCACTCGCGACTCGCACCGCGATTCCAACGATGCAACACGCCCATTTGAACTATGCATGCATGCAATTCAGATCGGAGTCAATGTGGAAAACTATCGACAGAAAAAAAGAGAAAGTTTACTCACTGTAATTTACTTTCTTCTTCATTGAATTTGAGTAGGGCTCAAAACATTTTTCCTCAAGTCGGCAAATGCACTCAAAACTAGAACTAAAACTGCATTCATACATATTGCACTATAAAAGAAAAATGTATAAACTTCAACTTCATCTGCATAAATGCATTTTGGAGGAATTCCACCCGATTTTGTTAGAAAGAACTAGAAAAATTTCGTGAAACATGGAAACTCCACAGAATCGATATAAGTCAGTTCAATTTCTAAAATTCTTTTTGCTGATTCAACATGGAACAGTGGACTTTTTTTTAATTTCGGGGTTGCGGAGATCGGATTTAGGCTCCAGCCACCCACGTCTATACTCAGTACTCTCCCAATAATGTCATCATTAGAAATGTCCAAAATTCGATGGTATTGTTGCTATGTGGAGCTGTCATTATTTGATTACGAAATGATTTCTCTGAATATCCTTAGGTGGTTCCTAGAGAGAATCTTCATCTTGAGATGCTTAGAGATGGCGGGATGAATGACATTGTAGACAGACGAGACGTGAGAGTGAGTCCATCTCAATCTCAATAAATGAAGACAGCTTTCACCGCTTTCACCAGACTCGTAGATTAAGAGGAGAGGATCTGAATGGGATGATATGAGAGAAGGAAGCTAGTATAGCTAGAAGATAAAAGGACAGGAAGAAGAAGACGACAATACAAAATTGATTTGCTTTGAGATGATTTTGACTCAATTTCGCAGTTTCCTTAACTCCATCCTTCCTTTATGCAGTTCTCTGACTTGGATTAGATTACGCCTTTCCTCAGCTTCTCCAAGAAAAGGAGCAGCAAGCAGGAGTGGCAAAGTCGTTGGCAAAGTGATCTTCGAGTCTGTGTCGTCATTTACATATTAAACCTTAGAAACTTGATAGTGAAGGGGGTCCATCATTTTGCAAAATTGTATTATGGTGTATTTGTGAAAATTGTTGACTAAAACAACAAGGAGAGACCCTCTTGAATTTATCCCCTCGTACGGCGCTTCAAGGTTTCGATATGATATCCTAGATTTGCGTAATTCCCTGAAAATGTGTTGTGTGAGGATGGATTTCCCAAAGTAGTTTTGAAATAGGGAAGAACGAAGGAAGATTTGAGATTGAAGACAAAAGGAGATGAGAGTTTTGTGAGTTTGACTCGTCCTCCTACTCCTTCCCTTCCTGCATGGGGTTGAGAGATAGGAACGCATGGGTTACTCATTCAGAAACCGAACCGTGGCAGGCATCGACGGGTAGTTCGGTCGGTCGGCGGCACAACCACCAAGATTATTGGGATTCTGACTGATGCTGCCGCTGCTGAGGAGCAGCAGAGGCGAAAAAGAAGAAGAGAATGAACCAATATCTATCGTGTAGGCGACCCAATGCAAAACGCATCACAAGAACCGGCTTTCAGCCTGTCAAAGATTGATATGAAGAGAAAACACTCCAATATCAAATATAAACACGCTTAACTTTTATATTAGCAAAAACTCACTACTTGCTATGGAGAATAGTATGGATATGCTGCAAGTAGGCAGGCAAAAGAAGACCCATCGCCGTTGTCTCCAGAGACTTTCAACATTTCATTGCATATCCAAAATATCCATAACCAGCCAACCGACGCATCGCGTCCTCTTCCCTGACTATGATGTTTTGTCCGCCCGCCCGTTTTTCCATCCCTCAGAAAAAAAATGGAACGAAACGAATCTGCCCCAGCATGCATATTAAATTGAATATTACTGAACAAAAATATTACGTATGTACGGTAGCGGTAGCGGTAGCTTCACTTCTAAATTTTTTTTGAGAGAGTAAGGAAGGGTGAAATGCCAAGAGAGAAGATTTGAATCGGCAGCAAACGAACCACGAGATGGGCCTGGTTCTTGTACGTACGAACGTAGAAATGAGACTATAAATATTAATCAGTCATCACACAAGTTAATTAATCGCAAGCACTTGAATTGTTAATTAAATGTTAAGTGAGTGAAATGTAAAGTTCTTTTCTCGTTTTAGTATGCATGCACGGGATGCAGGCAGGCAGGCATACGAAGGAAGCTATAAAACATATTTTTTATGACGAGCTGCACATTCATATGATGTTTGGCTGTCACAACAGATTTTGGTTCAAAGTTGAAATGCTGGCAGCTATGAGGAATGCTCCAGCTCCAATCCAATCCCAAATGTTTTATGGGATTGAGCGAGCAGCAAGCAATGCAATGCAATGCAAATGATCTGTCAAATTGTTAGTCTCATGTTTCTCATTAGATGTGCATTTGGAGGATCAGTTGTCTTTCTTTGGCCCGGGGGATGAGAATGACTCTTGAATGCGTTGCATTGCATTGCATGAGCAAAGCATGCATACGGCACGGATCAGTTTCAATTTTCAAAAGAGAAAGTTGGCATTGCTACTACTACTGTGGTGGCGAAAGCATCTCGGAAATGGATTTTCCGGGGTAAAGAGGGTGATCGGTTTTTTAGGGAAATGGTAATGTAAAATGTTGTCAAAGTAAGTATGGGTTTGCAAATGAATTGGTTGTGCCGTGCCAGAGTAGTGTAAGGGTGCATTTTAAAGTGGACATTGTCCAAACTTTAAGATGCGTAACTTTCTCCAAAGGAGGCTTTTGGGAAGGTGGGAGGGAGGGAGTGGTGAACATACATATGTATGCATTACACACGTTTGGAACTTGAATGTCAATGTCAAGCATGGCATGGAATGGATTACAGTATTACATGTGAAACCGTTGAATGTTGAAGAGAAGGCTGCAGAGTTGGATCTCTATTTTCGGTTAGACTGCGTGTTGAGTTGTTGTAATTTGGTGACCCTGAAGGTGCGTCCCAAGTGAATCATTCAAATGATTCCCCACCGACCAACTCCAAAAGTTGAGTTAGATTGAAACGACGACGACTCCTGTCCATTTTCCTTCCGTTCCACTCTCCATCACATAGCATGACAATCAGACATAAGACAAGTCGTCGACGACTTACGAAACGAACTGACTTCCACCTTCTAATACCCGGCTCTTAATACCAATGTCATGTCATGGTCTTCCCCTCCATCAAGGCAATAATAAGACTCCACAATGGTCACTCCGTGACGACATTCTTTCTCATAAACGGACCACGATCATCAACGTTTGCCCCCCTTAATAGGGAACGACACTTTGGACGAGAGACGAGAGAAGAAAAAAATTGGAAATTGAATAACAAAATAAAAGTGCAGTGCACGAATTGCATTCGATCTTCATTAAGAACTCATTGTCAAGTCTGGGAGGGGAACAGGAGGTCAAATTAGTTCACATTTGAAAGTCCATTTAGAAATTTCATTAGAAAAATTTCAAGTTCAATTCAATTCTGCACAGATCAAAGTGATTGCTGCTGCAGCGGCTTCTATTCTCAGACTCTGTTTGGGCATCGTGGACGTGGACGTGACATGACCGACCCAACACATGGAAACAAAATGCAATCACAATCGGTGACACACATGCTTGGGTGATTGGTATGTCGTGGCTTGTCGTACATGGAGTTACACAGCACTCTGCCGTCTTGCCATGCCTTGCCACAAGCCTAAAGGTGGTCTGCCTGCATTTCGAACGCATGTTTTGAAACTTTAATACATAAATTGTTTTGATAGTTTAATATGCATGCGCTTGTATTGTATGCCCAGACGTTAAGTTTTGGTTTCTGCGGGCAGTTCTTCTGACTCCGATTCGGCGGCTCAGCACAGCACAGCAAAGCACAGCAAATGAGTTCCGTCATTTTGGATTCGTTCCTAGTCTAGATTTTACACACTCGTCCCCTATAATAAACTCAAAACAATAAAAGTCGATAATTATACATGCACGCGTAGATTTATTAAACAATTGTGTCCATGTCCACGCAATCCAGCAGCAGCAGCACCCACCCAGCACATCTGTTCAGTGCCAGCCAGCATGCATGCATAAATGACCAAGAGGAGTTTGGGGACCTCCGAAAAAACAATATATAAACTCTCAATTTGGTTCACGGGCTCAACATAAGGGTGTCATTCCAAGGGGGTAGCTTAGCTTTCACTTTCACAGAATTCAGAATAAGAAATTTTGAATTTCAGTTTCATACTGAAAGGGGGGTGTTTAAGCCTTCCTAAAACTTGATAACCGAGAAACTACCGGGTTTTCCGGCTCGTGCGGATAATTCGGCCAAAGCTATCCCTAATGTCAAGTCGGTGTGCCGCTTTCATTTTCATGGTTCTCGCTCCCGTCGTCAGCTGCAAGTCTCGAGAATGGGTAAACTGGGCTCAGTTACCAATAGAAAATCATTTTTTCTTCCAGTTTGGGATAATATGTAGATCTCATGCCAGCATCGCATCGTTGTTTGTTGTATAATGATGGACAGCGGAGGTATTGGATGCAAGTTAGGACCACGAAATACACATTAGCATTTGATTGTGACAAGATTTCACGCATCCCATATCGCTTTTCAAACGAACGGTCTGTGAAAGTAAGGCCGGTAACGTAACGGGAAGGCAAGGCAGGCAGCAAAGGGTTTAATGCGGTGTAAGCTTGTTGAATATTCCGTATTTTGAAACCCCAAAAATCATCAAAAGTGTCGTCCTCGTCGAGCCAATGCTGCCTATGCTGTAACTAACTTCTCCGCACTATTGAATAATAGGTGTATTGCATTGGGTCTCACTTACGAGTGACTGGTCTAAGCTCAAAGCCCGATGTCTGACGATGACGACGACAGCAGAATTGACCGTATTATGAACTCTTGATCAAACAACCTTTTCATGAACAGATTCTCAACGCTTGAATGCATGGGTGGAAGAAGAGGCAAGCTGAAAAGACAAACTTAAGCATTATGTGGTTACTTTCTTATTTGTAGTGCCGGCTTGGGGACGTGAGAAAAGACTCGGATTAGCACTGAGAAACTATTCAAACTTCATGTTTTCAAAACTATTCGAAATGATCTCATTGTGTCCAGTCAATCAACTGGAATTTCTCTGGCGGCCGACATTGCTTGTCTACACCATTGCTCGACATCTGCTCCCTCAATCCGGCTCAATTTGTTTGCTTTTGGTAGAACTCAATTAAATGGCGTGGTTTGTAATTTTTAAGTTCAACACTTGATTGCAGGGGGGTTGAGATAGTCAGATTTGGAGCTACTGGGTTCAGTCGATTCTTAAAATATGTACATTTAGCTGCCATAAACTTCAAAATTTTGATATTTTTTTAAGAAAAGCACGTCTTATCTCCAGTCGAATCGAAATCAAGCGCAACCGAAGTTTATTTATTTACTATCCAAGTAAGCAGCATTGAATTTGAAAGATTCTTGGATTAACCGGAAAAGCCTAAAAAAGAAATTCGAAATGAAATTGCCGGAGGAGCTCGCATCACAATCGCTCGCACGCATTTCTTAACAATTCAAAGGTTTTGAACTTGTGGTTCTTGTGTACAAAACGCACAATCAAAATATATAATGCATGCAAGTACAATATAACAATTCCAACCCAAAAGTATTCAATTTGAATGAAGAGAAAAAGACTCATTCTTCCTTTGCTACCCTACGCAAAGCAATGCACTCTCTGGATCACTTATTCTTATCATTTTCCCTTGTCTTTTTCTTCTTTCCATTTCTTCAACTCAACTCCGTCCGTCTCGGTTTCAAACTTTGAATTGTGTACAATGCGTACGTAAACAAAACTGAAAAATGAAACCGGTGTGCCCATTGTGTTTATTGTCTGAGCAAAATGACTTTGGACGGATGCCTGCCTGCCTTCAAACCAAAATGTGACCGTCGAGTAAATACGACGTACAACAATTTGGCAGAACTTGGAGTGAAATAAGGAAATTCTTCTCTATCCAAATATCTCAAATCTAGAGTTCTACCAAACCACCAGGAGAAGCAAAAGAAAGAAAGCAAGGCAAGGCCAGGAGAACAGAATTGGAAAGATGGATTGGAAAAAAGAAAGAAAACCCGTGCCGTGCCTGGGTTCGGCTGGGATAGCCCGGCCGGGCCAAACTGAGTCGTCACTCGTCAGTGGACAAAAAGAATTCCGTTCAACATTGCACAATTCAATTCAAAGCATTGCAACGCAATGCAATGTAATGTTGTGACACAATTCCACCACAGCCAGCTCAAGCTCAGGGAGGACAGGACAGGAGTTGGGGACGGACAACGTTGCAGGACAACAATAATTTGAAATGTGTATTAGAGAAGAAATGAAATGAAATTGAACTGAACTCATTCAATGATCTTCATTCTGCTCTCTGTCCTCTTGTCTGCTTTCTGCCCTCCTTCTGATCATTCAATCCAGAAAAAAAATTCATCCAACTGGGCTGGTTACCCGGACTCTCTTGTGCCGGACCTCCTGGTGTGATTCTTCCTAGTAGTCCAACAAACATTTAACCAGTGACCCCGCATATTTCACTCTCAACAATCATATGTACAGCAGACAGAAGCTTCAATTCACCGGCCGGGCCTAAGTCCCAAGTACTCCTGCTGCTGCCTGAGCAACTCGATCATGATTCGATTTCTATGTGAACTTTTAGTTCAAGTACGTAAGGTTTCCTCTTGGTCTGGTCGGTCATCACACATGCCCAATTTCAATAGTTGGACCGACCGACAGATCGACCAAAAGGTTTACCTCTGCATCTTCATCAATTCGTCTCCAGATGTGATTGCTTTTGCGACTAATGCCCTTTATCTGCATGCATGCACGCATAAGAGTTTCTCAGGTAGGTTTCCATCTCATCAGAAGTTTTTTCTAAAACCACTTATGAATAGAGTTTTATTTTTTTAACGATAGTCGTCTCCTGCCTGGGAACGTTCCTTAAATTGCATTGCAGTGCAATTTCGAAAAGAATAAAAAAATAACAGGCAGGCTCTTAATGCCGTGGTTCCTGCTGCTAGGCTAGGCTAAGAATGTGACCCATTTTAATCACCCGGATCCTTCGGTGTGTGCCATAACACCTGCAGTAAAAAAGAAATGAAAGGGCCCATTGTGTTCATTTTGCAAAAAGTAAAATTTTTTACACTTTCGAATCAGTGGGGCTGAAGGGATAGAGTCATTAAAAAACAACGGGCAAAAAATGAGGGTAGTTTGCGCTCTCAAGTAATTTTACAGCCGTGCGATGCTTGGCTGTAATGAATGTTGGTTTGGTTTGACCCCGGATTCATCCATGTAGAAAACTTTGGAAGCAGAGGTCAACCGAGGAAATGGAACTCGTGACCTGAGAGGGCAAACATTTGGAGGAGAGTAAAAATCATGCAGATGCAGACATAAAAGTTGTTAGGGTAGAATAACAAAAATATATTATTGCCAAAAACGCTAATGTTAAGTTGTGGGCCAGGCCAGGCAGGGGAGTTACTAGATTTGTAAAATGACGCGTCATATATGTCATGGCAAAGACATCGCATTTCGCATCGCATCGGTTCGTAGAATTCGTGAGTTCGCAGCACCGTGGCCGTGCCGTGGCTGATGGCTCCTCGCCCTCTCGCCCGGGTTGGGTTGTGCATAAAATAAAATGCATTAAAATAGACAAACGAGTAATAAAAAGTTAAGAGAGAAAATGGCGACGGCAGCAGTAGTCCACATCTCATAAAGGTTGGCCAAGATTTTTACAGCTTGTAAAAATCAAGCTTAAGTATATATTTCTAAGGAAATAGCACTCTTACGACGCATATATTTACGATGAGGATTTCCTCCTCTCTCGTCTCAGCACTGCACTCTGCGTTGGCAGGTTTTGCATTTTCTTTGTTGACCAAAAATCCAACTCGCTTCCAAATAGAGGTACTGGTACTAAAGGGTCACAAACTCAACTTAACTTGGGTTATAGTGTAGATCTTTTTACGGGCCAGTTTTTTTTCCTGAGCGAATCAAATTCCAAACATGCAGATTTCTTGAGAAGTTTTTCTTTCTTGTCTCTTGTCTCATGATCTCGAATGGTACTGCAATTTAGCATTCGCTAACCGACAAATCTAAATTCAAGCTAAACTTCTAAACTTTAGACTAAATTCTCAATAAAACATTCAATTGTGGAATTTTACATTCAAACTCAAGTCCCATGAACCTGGGTGGACTTTAGCCACCCTTAAACATCATGGCAAGGTTTCTAAAATCAGGAACTTAATGCATTGCAATAACTAGAGGCCGTAGTGGCGCCCGACCCGCGCTCGTGCGGAACCCTACTTTATGCGCCTTACTTTCCATGCATATTTTATTTGTCACTCACGATTTGCGGGACGAAAATTATGATTCCTCCACACGATAATTTTAGCGGAAAGCACACCTGAGCGCTACTACTGCTGGTAGTTAAGAAGTTACTATACTACGTCCATGTGAGCCCCATTATTTATATATCATGCCAGCCTGCCACAATTCAGCAGCACCCGGCTTCGGCCGGCCATGCCATGATTTGGAAAACCGAGAGGTGAAAATGAATAATAAAAGCTTGGATGAGGTCTGCAATAAACTTAACGGGGATCTGTAACAGACACTTTCGGTTTTCTTTTTGGCCTGAGACGAATACGAGACGAGACCCAATATTTCACGCAAGTAGTCAGTAGTAAGTAGCAGTAACTTCTTTATTCTCATGTCATCAGCATATCATACCGAAACATACCATGACTTTATCCCACTTTCATCAAGAATACTATCAAGAATAATATGGATAATGGGTTGACCAAGGAAAGTGAGCGGCGAACGTTTAGAATCATAATAGAATATTTAATCGGTTTCTGCATAAACAAGTATTTATTTTTCGTTTCGCTGCCACGCTCAGCTGATTTTTTTTACCCCGCGGAGAATAAAGTCATAATCTTAAGTGCGAAGACCTGATTATAATTATTACGTTCTGATCAAGCACTAAATAAGAATGACTGACATTGGCAGGCACGACGGCTCGACGGTTAACCACGTGAGTGGACCGCATGAGGTGAAAAGTACTGCAGTACTACTACTCGTCCAAATTCTCATTAAAAATTTACTTCCGCTTTTCATTTGTTACCACTCCACGTCTAAATGAGCTGACAATTAGACGTCGAGGTGGAGAAGACTGCACTGCAGAAATTTTTGAAGCTCAAGAGGATACACACTTTGAAACTGAACACCGGAGACACATACAAATGAGTTTTCTGGAGTTGGTTGCTTGCTTGGCCAGAGCAACAACTTTTAAATGCATGCAAATGCAAATGCAGTCAACTGAAACGGACTAAATAATTTCATTAATGGAGTTTTAATGTAATAGTTCATGTCGCGCACGAATAATTATGAATTGTATATTCATCAACCTAAAATAAAGAAGAAATTAAATTCTCAAAGTTCCCACGCAAGTGGAAGAAAAAAGTAAATAATGAACCCGAATGTGCTTGAAATGAACGTGAAATAAGAAACAGTCTAAATTTCAGGTAACAAATAAAGAAATTATAAACTCGAATAAATTATGACCAGCTGAGTTCTTAACCCCTTTTCAGTTTATTCATAAGAAACTTTTCGGTCTCAAGGTAAAAGGTGATATCAAAAATTGAAAAAATTCTCACACCTGCCAGATTTCCCAGAACAAGTGCAGTGTGCAGCGAACGGACTAATTAAATATTTTTCAGCTCTGCCCGACTCTTGGGGTGCAGGGTGTTTGTTTTTATCGACTAAATCATTTTTAGATAATTTCTTAGGCCCTAATTGTAAGCTTAAATTGAAATGAGAAGAGAAGCATTTAAAGCAGCAGGACTGGACGCTAAGCTACGAATTTGGATTTGTTTTGGAGCTACTCGCCGTGCTTGCGTAATTTGAACAAATCCAGAGGAATTCCAGCCAACTATTCTTATCGTTGTTATCCATCATCATTTGCCGAAAGTTTACTACAGGAGCCGCCAAGTTACCAGGCAAAATCGCATCAAAGTAATGGTCATAGACTCCAACTCCACTGACTCGACGAGTGTGTCTCTCTTTTCTAATAACTGTTTACTTCTTGTGGTTTGAGAAAGTCTTCCGACCGTGGCCGGCCGACCTAGCTGGCTGCTGAGCCTACAATTTAAACATTTTACAATTTAAAAACCAATTTCCCCCTAATTAGATACTTTGGCGTGTGATTGAGGGGAGAACACCCAGACAGAAATTTAATTTATTAATCCAAGTACATGGAAAAGTATGAATTTGATTGCCTAGCGGATTATTAATTGTACAATCCTTTTGGCCAGCCTGTGCAGTTGCAATTGCAATTGAATGAATTAGTGGTAAATGACGATGGTGGTCGGAGCAGGCAGCAATAACAACGCACTAACTTCAATGTATGCATTTGGCAGGAGGACCGGAGCCAAGACCCAAGACCACGACCAAAGTTGAGGATACAGAATGACAAGTACATGATTTCGGTTGAGCATGAAGAAGAAGAATAAGTAGAAGGAGAAAAATTAGTGTCACTATACAATAATTTAAGAAGAATTTTTTCCTCTCTCTTCTCATTCTCATCTCCCGGTCTCATGATTGTTATTGTCCTACTCTATTTCATATTTCATTGGATTTTGAGTGAGCAAGGAGTTTCTTTTTGTTCTCGTCGTCGTCGTCGTTGTTGAATTCGCTGCACTTTTTTTGTGGGTCTTTCTCATCCTCTTCTTCATTTCATTTCATTTCAGCTCATCTCATCTCCAAAGAGGAACCAGAGCAGTGCAGAGCACAAACAAGAAGAACAATAGGAAGAAGTGTTTCTTATTCTTCTTCTTAGATTCACTCCTCGACTTTTCTTCCCCGCAATTGACAAGACAAGGCATTCATTTCATGTGAGTAGGAATCGGAGTTGCGAACAGCATCAAATCCAAAATCCAACGAAGCCTTGCCTTGAGCTAGTAATGCTAAACCAAAGCCAAAAGAAGAAGGGAAAAAAATGAAGAAATAACTGGAACATGATTTCCATCATCTTTTTATGAGTTTGGACATCTAATATGTTTAATGGAAAGGTGTGGGGCTTTTAATGCAGCTAACTCAATATTGCTACTCATCATTTTACAACATTAGCTCTCAAAAGAAAAAAAATTCTCCTTATCTTGATCTCGTAGGCTATTGAATTACGTAGAACTTGTCCTAATTGCAAGTCTAACAATCTCTCCTGAATATTAAGTATGTAGTTTGATAAGCAATAAGGTAATTCAACGCTGTGAATCCATCAAATTTAAATCCACACTTATCCTTGCTCCTTGCTCCTTTTTTCCTTCACCTCACAATTAAATTATTAAAGTCTGGTTTTGTTTTCATGTTTAATTTTAAATGAAATCAGGATTTAGAGTCCAGTTCAATCAGGCAGGGACTAGCTGAGAGCATTTGAGAATTAAAAGTGAAAGCAAAAAGTGCTGCAGCAAGGACTGGCTGGCTGGAGCTGGAAGGAATGTTTTCTTTTTTTGCGTTGTGTGGCCATCCATCATGCCTCTTCCAAATAAGTAAGATGCCACACCACCAAATTGTGCAACAAAGCAAAATGTTTAAGATGTTTGGTAACAAAGTCCTTAGGGATGAACAAAGCCCTCGTGGATGGTCGTCGATTGTTGTTGCTCTTGTTCTTATTCTTGCAGGCAGCCGGGCAGGCAGGGGTTGGAAGAAAATTAGTTCGATTCCTTGAAACCAACTACACAGTAAGCATACTAAAACATGTTCACTTTTGGTCCACTCACTCGTCTTCTATTCCTCGACTTCCAGGAGCAGGAGTCGGTTCTGTTATGTACTCGAATAATGAACAAATCCAATGTGCAATGTCTTGTAAGTGTAAGAAGATTCTTTTGGGATTTTTGCTGCCTGCCTAGTTTGATTCAGTCAGTCATGCCATCTCATTCTCAATTCGTTCAAAATACTGTCTACATTGTACGTACACAAAAGACTCCAACAATCCACTAAATCGTGTGAACAATGCCCAAAGTGCGGAGCGTTGTTGGCTGCATTCTCAATGAATTGCGATAATTGAATAATATCACGAAATGTTGTTGTATTAGAGTGCGAAGTAGCTAATGGAACTATGATCAGTTCAAGTCATGCGAGGAGAATTGGAAAATTCTGTGATTTGCATTACGTATGCTATTGCTATGCCTTGCATCGTAGAGAGACCCCGATAAAATTATGCTTTGCCAATTAACGCAAAGAACATTTCAATAAACTGGTTTGGGTGAAATGAATGTTTTCCAAGTAAAATTTCGTATCGAGTTTACACGAACCTGGTCACGTCGTTATTATTTTGTAAATTGCCTTGTGACGATCGACTAGTGCAGTGGAGTGGAGTGACGGGGAACGTTAAATTGAGACTTCCCCGGCTAATACATAATCTCCGTGCAAGATTGGTCGTTGTTGGGCCAGTAATTAAGACTGTAACCTTTGTCGTAGTTTTGGGGCGTAGTTTGAAACCTATTAATAAAAGAGCCTGCCTGCCTACTAGCTACTTGGGTTCAAAGCTATCGAATAAAAACGAGGCGGTTTGCATAAATTCTTGATGAAGTCACTCCAACGCTGTTATTTCCAAACTCAAATGAGTAGTTTCACTCCTGAATTACGACTGATAAGATTTTAAATACAGAGTGCGGGTGCTGCTCGAGGCACTATAAATATGGTGAGACCTAATAAGATTGGTGAGAATTGGTTTGTTTCATCTAACCAACACTAACACTGCATAGTGCACTGCACTGCACTGCAAGAACGGAGATTCGTGCTCTAATAGCTTTCCAACTTTTCCTGACTACATTTGTACTCTGGTGTGTAGACTACAAATGTCCGTGTCTAGTGCTCACGGTGCTTTGCTGACTCCTGAGTACGGTAGGGTTTGGGGGAGAGAGGTCATCTCAATTCTTAGAATGCAAAAAGCTAATTTAGACTTGGTGTTTCGTTTTGTTCGTTCCATCACAGATCTCGCACGAGGTTTTAATTACGGCTCACGCACCTTGGCTAACCTTTCACTTTTCACTCTGGACTTTCTCTTGAGAATTCTTCAGTCAACCAGTATTATTGAATTAAATCAATTTAGTCAAAACATTCAACCATGGATTACAAATATTTTCGAATTGCAAGTTGAATGTTATTCCTAAAAGACCTACACCTGTATATTTCAAAGTTTGCAGAGCAGAGCCAGGGCAAGAGAAGGTTCTTAAACAACTTTCGCTTGCCCTAGAGCAGGGTCAATCAAATACGCAGAGTACATTGCGTAAAGCAACAAATCA
>JAQGCM010000382.1:0-26935 GCA_034699705.1 Hymenaphorura dentifera | reverse complement strand
TATGACAAATCATACAATGGGCTCATTTGAGTCTACGACGTGCATGCGACGTAATGATCATTTGATCATTTTATTATCTTTAATTGGTCTTTTGTATTCAATAATCGAAATGCGCAAGCCAGAACCAACTATATTGTAGATCCTGATATTGTAGACCAGGCAAACAATTGCAAAAAGCGTGTCCACTTTCGCAGATCGCAAATTCTCAACCTCAGTAGACCCCGAAGTCTGCATTGCATTAGTGTTTGAAGAGGGGCATCTGTACAAATAATCTGCTAAGCTTTATGAATCTTTCGATTTTACCAGTTCTACTTTCACTGCTGAACCGATTTCACCCACAGCAGTGAATAATGGCAATGGCAACCCGCCTCCCCAATTTAATTCCACCCACTTATTTCAAATTGCAAGCGAGCTTATTCGCTAGTATCTTCAATCTAGTGTCATTGATAAATTCAGCTGTTGCATCTCTGGCATGATCCTTGAATGTGTCTCATTTTCTTTGCCGTTCAAAACTAATTTTTTAGATCCTGCACATAGACCTATAGTCACGTAGCCTCGGGACGGACTCAACCCAAACTGAATGTCTAGCCGGATGTCAAAATGCTAAAATAACCTTTCGGATTTGGCAAAGATTTGCTCAAAGTATTTTTAACTCTTAGAGCATTAAGAAGGAAGATGATGATTTCGTTTGGTGTTATGGTAATGGGGCTGGGCTGTGCTATACGTAGAGACTCAAAAGAATCTTGCAATCTTAAGATACCAAGCCCAGTCAAAGCTTACAAGAAATTCATCGCCAATACTTCTTTACAAATCACAACACTTGGCTGATGCCAACTTACCAACTTGCTTGAATCCTTTGAAATTGTCACTGCACTGCATACTTTTCTATTTCTATTTTCCTTTTACATTTGAGTTCAGTTTAGTTCAATTTTTGGCGAGTTACTATTTCTCACGAGAGATCATCAACTTGAGACTTTTGGGACGGGAGCTCCCAGAAAAAATACACAACATGCATCCATTAGCAGTCTAGTGCTGGCTTTCCTATTGTTTTCTAAGGAGGAGGGTGCAACGAACGAAGTGTGAGCTGAGCTGTTGACTCTGGGAACTCTCATTAGGTGATTATTAATATTTTTCTGTCAGAACCAAATCAAGTTGCAGACTTCAATCACTTCATGTCTGATACAACTAGAAAAAAGAAAACTCCCTAACCAGTCATTCTAGCTCCACCGCAAATTTTGAATTTCAAATTTTCAAAATTAATTGAGATCTAAATTTTAACAATGTTTCTAAATGTAATTGCAACCATAACTTTAATTCTGTATTCATACTTTGTTTTCAAGCGGCGAAATATTTTGAATTTGTAGTCGAGTAGCTCTGTCAGCCGTTAGGTTATACTGGTTTTAAAAATCACGAATTCGTCCTAAAATATTTTGCTTAAATATTTTGCTTTGTTAAACAGGAAGTCGAAAAGTGGAGGATGCGACAAAATCCCGTTTTAACCTCACGCGTCCAAATTGGTGGGCGGCCTATGCCTGCTTGGTTTTCTGAATCTCTGGTAATTCTCAGATTGAGTTTATCAAATTCAAACGTTGTTCAAGAATGATATTAAAAATGGTTTTGTTGTGGATATTTTGAAGGTAAACCAAGCGAGAAACTCTACTAGGACTCCTCCGCCGCTGCCGACAGAACCACCTCCAGAAGACGAGTCAGAGTACGAGGAAATTGAACACCTGCCTCGATACACAAATACAAACATGAGGAGAACATCAGGTGATCCAATTAAGTCAATATCATGCAAACAAGCCGTGCAAAATAGGGTCTTAACTGGTCCAACTATGCCGCCATTAGGTTCAAGACGTGTTTGTGACCTTTGCGGAAACTACAATGCTGTCGCACGCTGTGAAATGTGCAACAATCAAATATTCTGTGGGTCCTGTAATGACATGTACCACCGACATCCAAAGCGACACAGCCACGTTCGAAAAGTAAATCGACCATATTCGCATAATCACATCCATCATTTCTCTTCCGGGAATAGTGTTGGAGAAAGTCAAAGGAGAAAGCACGCTTTCACTTTCTTCAATCAATCGCATGCGGCGAGCGCCAATTGTGTGGAAAATTTATACAATTGATTCTAATAATATTTTCACATTGAACAGATTCTAGACAGTCTAGAAAATCGACCACCTTTGCCGCCAAAGGTGGTTATGCAGCTACAACAAGAACCTCCGCTAGGACCAATTGCTCCGCCAAGAAGAAACCGTCGATTCGGAATGAGATCAGGCACCAATTCCCCCACATCAGCCAGAAAATTTCCTTTTGATCCGATGGGAAGTTTGAAAAGATTCGTGGGTGGAATGGGCCAAAGACCTCTACCAAGTCCGCCAAGAAACCAGCAACAAACAACAGGTTACAAATCACACTTTTTGTGTAGGAAGAAATCCATTTCAAATTCTCAGAATTCTAATTTAAACTCAATTTAACATCGCCATCAACTTCAACTAAATATTTCCATTGAATTTGACTTCTAAGCACTAAGCGGATTTATGAAAACATTTCAGGTTTCGACAGGCCACCAACACCTACGAGGAGTTTGCAATCTCAACATGAAGCAAACAGCGCTAACAATTCCTTCATTGCAAATGATAGGAGACATAGTGTTCCACATCCACCGGTGAATAGACCGCCGCAGAGATCTTCATCAATTCAAAATAATATTTTTCCAGGGACGAGTAGCAGCAGAACGCAGCCGAGGGCATGCATCCCACTCTCTGTTCTTGAAATCAGTAGCAGAAGCAATGGGAACCAACCAACCCAAAGACAACATCAAAGCATGAGCGTTGCAAATTTGCACGAGAAACAAGTAAGAGATTTTGCCTTTGATCTACCCGACCAACCTCAGCTCAGCTCAGCAAAGTTTGACTTTTTCCCGGACGGATTATTGTACATTTTTCGGATTTGAGGTGTAAGTAGTGTTAGGTAGAATTTTGTTTCATCCAAGTAATAAAAAGTCAGTGCGTGGAACAAAATTCGAGAAGCGAGGCAGTACACTCATGGAGAAAGTCATTTTTGCAAACATTAATGAAGCAAGAAACCTCAATTTTTGCAAGTCCCAGTCCCAACCCAAGCCATGAAATGCAAAGGACAAGATATTCCTTGGCGAGATCTGATGCGCAAATAGATTCCAGGGTCGGTTAGTTCAACCTTAAAGTTTCTACATCGATTCTCTGTCTACTTCGCATTGCTTGGTGTAGGCGCATCGATTGATTTTTTAGATGCAGGCATTTTTAATTTAGGCGCAGTTTTGTGCTTTCCCAACGGTTATACTTGCTGCAGGCAGCCATCAGGGTCTCGAAAATTTTCAATAAAATGAAATGCTAACTGAAAGCGTTCATCTGTAAATAATCTCCTTGTCCAATTGGCTTCAAATAGTTGAATCTTCATCATCATCGCTTTGCAAAATTTTGAAAGAAATGGATCGATTATTTTACCCACCTCAAATTACAAATTGATGCGGAGTCGTAACTCGTAACTGAGACTTTTCGATTTGCTTTTTTGATTAGCCGAGCCGTGACAGCGGGTATCGCGGTTGGGAAGAAGACGACGATGACGTCTTTGCTCGCTCCCTTAGCATTTCTGCATCAAACCTAAATCATTTTCCTGCGTCCAACGCCAATCATCCACACTTTGCCACGCTTCAACGAAACGCTAGAAACATGCAGCAAGCATCAAAGCCGCCATTGCGACCTCCTCCCCCGGTTCCACCCAGAGATTTTGTTTTACAACAACATCAATCTCAAAGATTTCAATCCGCGTCAGTGTGCGACTTGGATCGTGTCGGAGGCACATTTTCACCATGGTCACAAGGGTACCCTTACCCAGACGAATTTCAGCGTCAGCAAGTAATACGAATGGGATATCCAGGCACGCTGCAAAGGACGCCTTCTGCTTCCAGTGCCGGAGGTCAAGGAGGCTTTGGTTGGGGACCAGTTGGCCCTTTTGGCCCACCAATGAGCCAAAGTGAAATGGAATTAGAGCTCCGTGCCCGACGTGGGAGTATGCCCAGGGAATTTCAGCCAAGCTGCGGAAATGAGACCACACAGTTACAATTTCATGCTAGCACTCCTGAAAGGAAGTTTAACGCGAAACCTCCCCCGCATAGACAAAATTCGTCTCCATCAACGCGCCAAGTAAAACAGCATCAACCACAACCTCACCCGCCGCAACCGCACCAACAACTCAAACGAGTTGATTCACCCGCACGATTCTGCACAACACCTGTACCTGTTAAGAATTTAAGAGACCTGGACGATGACTATTACTCTGGAGAATTTCGCACTCCAAAGTCAAACCCGATTATGAATCAGAATGTGGAAGACAACGAGGACGAGGACGATGATTTAGAATTGGAATGTTTCACTGAGAGCCCTGACGGTCCTTGGTGCTGTGAGCATTGCACTTTTGTAAATCCGAAGAGTACTAGAGTTTGCACAATTTGCTGTAAAACTCCTGTGAGTGGGTATCGGCTTCCCCAAGCTCCAGCGAGTTATAAAACTAAACCACCTTCAAATAAAAAAATCGAAAATCGTAAGGAGCAACGACATTATAACACAGTCGAAGCAGACATTGAAGATTCAGTCCCTGTCGTCAAATCCAAATTAAGTTTCTCTAGCTCAAAGGCTGCCAAAGATCAAAAAGTCAATCTTAGCGTTGAACAAGTTCGCAAACTGCCTTGGTCAACAACTTCATCCTCCTTTGACAATAATAACTCTGAGAGTGACGACTCTGGAGAACAAGTCACTCAAAGACAGCAATATGTTCATAAAAACAAACATGGAAAATCAAATGGTCAGAATCGGAATACTGCAAAGCAAATAGCAAATAGCAATGAGGACGTGTACGGGAGCGTTCCAATCACATCTTGGAATTCAAAGTCAGCTGCTAAGAATGGTGAGCTTGACATTTTTACACGCGTGCACTGTTAAATCGATTAGGCAGGGTGAGCGATCGCTTCCAAGAAATTTTTCTGTACCCTGTGCAAAGCCCACTGTGTAATTCCGGATTGCCCTCATTAAAAGTAGTATTGACATTACCAAACCACTAAGCACGTGTGTTTTTTGTCCGTGATTTTATTTGAAACGGTTAGATTTGCTTTTTGTCTCATAAAACATGCTGTCGACGTCGATTGTAGTCTTAGACCGTCGTCGTACTTTGCTCCCGTTCTTCCTTCGCAGATTTGTGGTAATGCTTGATGTAATTGTTTTCACACGTACAGATTCGTCAGAACCTCCAAGTCTAACTGGTACATCGCCGTCGCCAAGTAGTAGAGTATCGACAGGGGTCGGATCATCTCCTCTAAAGTACATAGATTCTGGAGTGGGCGACTCGCTTGTCAATGAAACACGATCTCCTAAACCACCAGATCAAAATTCTTATCACAATCATGTGCCGATGACGAATGCAGAAACTGTTCCGCTAACTCAATTAAAGTTAACTGTCGTCACTCCATCAAATACTGGCCAAATTAGCTCAGGAACTACTACGAGTACTAGTACCTCACCATTGCCTACATTTTTCAATCATATAGACCCAGAGACCGAAAAAAGTTCGAGAGGAACCTCGCCCCCTCCTCAAACGATTTCAACTCAGGTCATTCGAATTTTCTCAGCAAGACTAAAATTAATTCAAAATTAAAACACCTCAATTAAAAGTGGTGTTGGTTTTCTAGACTTATGAGGAATTACCAAACTCGAAAATGCGCCAGAAATCAGTTTCGAAAACTTCAATTCAATCCGGGATATCGGGAGATGTGAGCCCTCCGCCAAAAACGATCGAAATGTCAGACAAGGCATTGCGCTACGCTCGACGGGCGCAACAGCAAACAAAATTAAAACGAAGTCTATCGACGCATTTGACCTCAAATGCATCAGACAATTGGATTGATCTGCACCATCACGAAGGTCGACATTTGTATAGATCGTCCTCTCGCCATTCACTTGCCAGCGATACTCGAGTACAACACTTTACCATTTTGTTACTGATTCGACACAAATAAGCCAAATGCTTTGCTTTATGCTAAAATGAATTGCTGATTTTTAGAGTTTGCCCATCTCCGGACCACCTTCACGCGATGTAAGTCCTCCCAGGGGTCATTTCCAGGATGATTTGCACCGATTTCAGCCACCCTCATGGGACAGATTTCCATCCCCTGCGGACTATTTCGCTTCCGTCGAAGATTTGGTAGGTCGGAAACGACGGGAATCAATGAGATCGCAGGAATTTGAACTCAGCCGTCTTCTCAAAGTAAGGATGTTCATCAAAATATTCAGAGCCAATATTTACTTTACGCCAAACTCTAGTTATGCTATTAGATCCGAATTTCACGTGTTTCCGAAAGCATAATGCACGTTTCACTGTTTGCAAAGTTGATACTGAGCTAGCTGTTCTCAAATATCAGCAAACACTAGTCAATTTATTCAAGCATCAATATCAAACATCGCAGATTCTTAAGGATACACTATTACGAGGCACACCGTAGCACGAGGTCGAAGCATGTGACCTCGTGAAATTGTTTTAGGTGCAGCATTTATACATGGGAAATTAAGGTTTCCACAATGTTTGGCCATGTTCAAAAAACGGCCATATTTTCCTGTGCCGAAACCTTTGAGCAAGCACAAAAGTTAAGTTTGCTTTTCTGTTGACATTAGGAAGCTGAGGAATTTAATTACACGCCGGAAGATCTTCAGGTTGCTCTCAGAATGTGCGGGGATAGGAATCCTATCAAATGGCTTCAGGTAAAGACATTGGACGCCTTTGATCTTCAAAAGTCGAAAATAAAGACGTTTAAATACAAACATTCGATGACTTGACTGATGATTTTCGATATAATTTTTTTAAGGAAAATTGGTCAAGCATGATTGAGACAGTGCAGACGTTAGGAACAAAATATGGAAGAGAGAAAGGGCATGAATTGAACGAAGTTGGAACAATTTCACCACCAGAGTCAAAAGATGCTTTGAGATTGCATCGAGGCAACGTGTGGGCTGCTGTTACCGAGTGCGTCGAACAAAGAAGAAAGAAAGTAAGGAAAGCATTCATCTTTTTTTTGCTTTCACTAAAACTTTCTCTTTCTCCTTCTATTGTCAATGGTTCAAGTAAAAAATGTTTCCATATTCTTTTATCGCTGTTCTTCAAGTTTCTCGAGTTGCAGTCAAGGGGTACTTTTTTGCGCGAAGATATCTTGACAGCACTCACAGCCAATCACGGAAACCTTGACTCGGCCTACGTTGAACTGTCCAAAGCGCAATTAAAACCATTTTTAATGAGAATTTGGGGACCTCCGAACGGACTGGATAATAATGAACCATATTCCCGCTCACCTTCCATCATGAGCATTGAATCCAGTGCTAGCCACATGCATAAAAATATAAAAACAACTGCAACTCCTGAGCCAAATCCAGCAGCTGCTCCAAGTGTTGACTCTATACGACAAACAGAACCGAAGTTGTCTACGCCGCTTATTGCGACTAAAACTAACGAAGCAATTGTTGCGCAGATAAAAAGTGACGGGGAAGGTAATAAACTAAATGACTTCTTCTACATGTATTTCGTTCGGCTTCAGTTCTAAACTTGGCGCAAAATTTTCTAATTAGTGACTATTAAAAATAATCGTGTGTCTGGAAATGTATTATTGCAGAGGAGTGCTTTGATGACGCTGTGTCTGATTCTGAGTCCAGCAATGAGCAAAATAAGCCCACAACAACCACTCGACTACACTCGGACGAAGTCCAACCTGGTGAGACTGTATCGATCTCGGATCCAGAATTAGAAACAGAAGAGGCTGAGGCACACATAAGCCACTTCATTCAAAACTTTGAGATCAGTGAGCCCAAAGCAACTCCTAATTTAGTTCAAGTAGAGCAACACGAAACAATACAGCGTAGTACAGCCGAGTCTGGAGCAGCAAACTCAAATGGAAACAAAACGACCCAAGTTTCTCAAATCAAACGTACTCCATTGACTGAGACTGAACCATCGCCTGATCCTGAGAACTCAACTTCAGAAATTGCGTCTCTAACCAATGCTGTGAATGCCATAAGCGTCCAACTTCAAACACTTTTAAAACAACAAGAAACTCCTTCTACCTCAAAGAACACGAGCCCTGTTTCAATCCCAAATGCTTCAACCGAAAATCCTAAATTCAATCAAATTAAACAAAGTTTTCGAATGAATGAGAACTCAAGCAATATTGGAAATACAAGTGGATCAGGTTATATTTCTGAAAATGTCAAAGAAAGGAATGACAATCAAATGAAGTCTGTAAAAGACAACTACAGAGATGATCTAACGCGCTTAAGGGAAATCGTACTTGATTCAGATGAAAGAAAAGCTTTAGAATCCATCCAACCTAAAATGAAATATTCAGGCACTGGAGAAAGTGACGCGTCAAGAGTTTACGAGGCCTTTGAAGTTAGAGGCCATCTTGCCTCTGGTTCTGGTCGTGACCTTAAGGAGGAACCCCCAAAAAGTAGGCCTTACAAACTCTACGAAGCAATTGGAAACTTTGCTGGCACGTTTCTCAAATCTGCAATGAAAATTGACCAAAATAGTTTAGCAGACACGTCGAAAATTTATGAAACCATTCAAATACAACCGAGTAGTTCTGAAAAGTCAGATGCAGATGCAGAAAACCAAAAGGAAACTACTGTTATTGATTCTCTCAGGAGAAAAGAGGACAAAAATTTAGCCTTGACCGAAACCCTCGGAGGAGGAACAGAAGATCAACCATCTACTTCACATTCACAGGCAGATTTATCCAGTAAATTTCTGTTGAGAAACTTTAGTCCGGAGAATCCAAACACCCTTGGGCTTGATTCGGAAGAAGAAGAGCTCCTCTCTTCCTCATCCTCCTCAGAACAAGATCTTCCAACCGGAAAAATTCTGAAAGAATTTCTTAAGAGAAATCAATCTAATAAAACTAGTAATGGAAGCGAGAATGATTCGATTGGCGAGGATGAAGGGAAGAGTGACGGAGAAAGCATTGAGGGATTTGGAGAAAGCAGCCAGGGTGACAGTAGTGGATCTGAAATTATGAGTGATGGAGTTTTTGAGCCTGACGTCGTGGAGGGTGTCAGCAGCGATGACGATGTGGACGAGGGGCAAGTTTATGAGGACATTGACGTGACAGCTCAGGCAAAATTTGATCCGCCTCCAAAACAGGCAAGTGCAAAAAAATTCACAGCACAGAACTATTTCAGTATTTGATTTTATTACTACATTGAAATTGTAGTAGCAGAATTGCACTGTATTTATGGCTACACTTTGGATACTAGGACAAAAGAATCCTGTTTCGCTATGGCTCTCATTTATTCGCAATTTGATAAGAAGTAGTTTATAATGTTAGTCATGGGTGGGCGGGCAATAAATTTTCCTCTTCCGGGATCTGAAGCTTCCAAACGGATCCCCCGCCAGGAGCTTGTTCAAAAGAATAGAGAACCTCTTCACATTTTCATCCTATTTTATGCTACAGCATGACAAAAAGCATGTTTCCAAGAGACAACCCGGGATCCAGAGAATGTCACGGAAATAGCTCATGTTTTGAGTTTTATTGTTCGGTATTCGGGGCTACGAAACAAACCCAAGTTCTAGCATGAGAAAGGCTTTACTAGGAATTAATTAACTTTGCCCGGCTGGAGTGCAACTTTGAGTACGTACCGTACGTACTCACGTACCAATTTTCTTCATTGAATAAATTCATGGGTTCGTTCCATTTATTTTGCGAAATATTATCCTCGTCAACTTGAATGAGATTCCCACAAATTAAATATGTGACGTTTGCTTTCATCTGACTTCAATGGATTACAGCGGATTTACTTGAATTATCAAATGTCAGTGTGTCAACTTTGTTTCCTTTGTTTAGACACAAGCGAAAGCTTTGGCTTTGGAAACCAAAGAAAGGGCCGGCGAACCAGTCAAACAAATTAGAAAGTCGGTTTCACCAAAGCCGGGCGAGGTACGATTATTAAATTTTTCATCTGAAGTCTTTGTAGCATAAAAGTGTGCATTGTGTGCTAAATTGATTTAACTGATTAGGCTGAAATCAAGAGACTTATAAAAAGTGGTCTTGCAAAATCCTATGAAGTTGCAGAAATCGCAGTGCAACTCATGGGCATGCATTTTGACGAAGAGGACTCACTCTACGCTGCCAAGGAATGCTCGTCTTTGTATTCAGCTCTCAGTTTCTTGCAACAAGAATGCCTTCTTTGCGCTGCAAAGCAAAGTGCGAAGCAGGTACTTTATGAAAAAGGAAATTTGATTAATATTTGAAAAAAATGCAAAAATTGATAATGCAGTCAAAGAACGGACAGTAATTGATTTTTCCAATCTGATTCCCTTCTGGGGTTTGATTTGTCAGATGGTATCAATGCTGCGTTGTACTCACTGGTGCTGTCGGACTTGTGCGGCTGGCTATTTCATGGTTCAGTTAAAAGATCATCCAATTGTGGAGGCTGTCTGTCCTTTTTGCAAGGAACCGTCTTCCCTCAATGATGATCCTGAGCTAGCGACTGATTATTTTAGCCATCTTGACATGTTACTCAAGGACCTTCTAGACGTGCACTACTATGAAATGTTTCAGAGAAAACTGAGGGACTGGACGCTTGCAAAAACTCCGAATTTCGAGTGGTGCTCCAAGGTCTTGTCTACAAAAAATTTTTCATTTTCGGGGATATCCCGAAAATGAAACCTGGAAAGTTTTAAATAATTTAATTTTGCAATTTTGTGCTTGCAGTGCTCTAGTGGGTTCTTCACTGACCCAACTCAATCTCAAACTCATCTCGTTTGTCCAGATTGCAGTGCTGTCACTTGTGCAATTTGTCTGGAACCGGTAAGATTTATAGTATAATGAAAAAATGCATTGCTTCGCAATTCGCAACCACTTTATACTTGCTCCAATCCTTTCAAGTATTTTAGTCCCTCACACTTTTATTTGCAGTGGGATAAAGAGAACCATAACCACAAAGACCGAGATCGCAAGAGTAATAATCCTGCCATAAGTTCATCTCAAGACTCCAGCCAATCCATTATTGACTACCTCAACCAAAATTGCATTGAATGTCCAAGATGTCATCTTAAATTCACGTTGGCACGCGGTGGTTGCATGCATTTGACCTGTTCACAATGTTCCTTTGAGTTTTGCTCTGGATGTTTAGCACCGTTCCGCATAGGGTCCAAATGTTCAAAAAACTCACCATTCTGTGTTAAACTTGGCCTTCATGCTCATCACCCAAGAAACTGTCTCTTTTACCTCAGAGACAAAGAGCCAGACATCTTGTCAAAGTTGCTAGAGGTTAAACAAAAGTTTTATTCGTTTAACAACTTACACTCATGTAAAATTCCATTAAAATTTAGCTTAAAAACTTGTTGAGTGGTTTTGTGTAAACAACATTCTTTGATGAACTTTAGGAGAAGGAAATTGCCTACTATAAAGAATCTCATTCGACTGAAGAATTGGTCAAAGGAGAGGGTACACTTTGCAAAGTCAAGAAGTGTCAAGTGCCTATTCAAAAGGAGAGTGAAGATGGACTCCAAGATGATTTGTGTGGACAAGATGTGCTCAAAGGATACTCAACGGTTTGCCAGTAAGTAGACTTTTTTTTATACCAAAGAAGAAAAAAATTAGCAAAAGTTACAAGTTAAGTTGAAGACGGGAGATTGAAGGAAATCTTAGGAGCTGCTTGTGAATGCAGAGTTTGGGATAATTGAGAGTGTTCCATTTTTCATTTAAAATGAAGAGCATATGTTTATAACTTTATCTTGAATGCATTTTATTAGAACTTTGGCAATCTCTCTTATATTACTAAAAGATTATATTTCATAACTTCAAATTAGTGTTCAAACTTTTTGCCTTCGAACTTTGAATCCCAAAAATTTGAATTAGTTTCATAACGAGACTAACTGCACTTTCAAACTTTTTGCAATTGTGATTTGCAGGACTCATTATGTTGAGTACCTGGGACTCTTGATTTGGTTGAATGGTCTGGACCCAATTTCAATTCTGAGTAATGATGATCTAGAAACTATTATCAAGAGAGAGGATAAAAGAGTTCCAGCCAAGATTTATGGAACCAAAGATGCAGACTATCGGCCTCATCTTTTGAAGGTGAGATACCCCAATTAAAAATCTGGGACAATTGGCAACTACAGGCATTGAATTTTAGTGAATAGCTTCACTTTTACTTTATAACATTTAGAATGTCTGTTATGAGCACGAGTGCATACATTATTAATGATGAGATGAGATGATTAATCAAAAGTCAGAACTGATTTAAATTTTCAAAAACTTTTACTTGTCAAAATTATTCTTGAAGTCTTCTAATTGACATTATGTTCAATTCCACGTGGCACACGCCGGAACTAATTTGTTGTGTCTGTGATGCGCAGGTGATTGAAAATGAGATTCCCTTAAAACTGTGATCACTGGCCAAAACTGAAGTATCCGCCTAAACATGTTGTTCAGGATGTGGCTGAATATCGAAATCGAAGGAGCTGAAGGGTCGTTCACAATTTGACCATACTGGTCAAACTCACAAATTGACTCCCACTTTGTTTAAAGCAGTGAATTGGTGTCTATGTTTGACATTTTGATTTAATTTAGAATTAATTATTTGTAACGCCCAGACTCATTAAATTAAATGTGGAATATCTATAGTATACTAATAATTGTCATTAGTATTAGTTCGAAAATATTATTTGTTGATTCAAAAGTGGCACTTGTCAAAGTAAAGGAAAGTCTGAATTCAGAAGTCAGAAGATTCGTAGTTACCGTATCATTTATAAAGGGTATGCTAGAATGATTAACTAAGCGGATTTTGCAGTTGCGTAGCTTTGCAACGGATTTACAAATTTCTTTCTTGGGGGAGGGTAAATTCTAAAAATCCTACTTGCTCGTCGACCTCAATTTTGCTGACTATACGAAGGAAATTGGTAAATCCGTTTGAAATTTAAAGAACTTCAAAAACTGCTTAATCACCCCGAGTATCAATTTGATAAACTGCGCATTTCAAAAGAAATATTAAACAAAATCTAGTAATGGTATCGGAACTGACTTTATTGGAAGTTTATCGTTTATGGAAAGTGGAGGAAATTGTTCACTTTGAGAAGAATACCTTAGGAAAACTGTTAGCTACTTTTCGGCCACCTAGCACACGCTAAGTTTTCAAATGGCTTTCTTTTGTCCTATCTCCTATGTGCTTGTCTACTCACTGGGTTCTTGTGAAGAAACTTGAATTTCTGAAAATTTAGCAATTAAAGGTTTTAACTATCTGGTGCATTAACTCAAGTCGAATTCCATTTATATCCCCAATCTTTACTGTATACTGATTTAAGGTCACGTGGCCAGGAATTCAGACCAGGTGTATTCTGCTAGAGTAGCACCGTTTCCATGTCCAAGTCGTTCTTAAATATTACGAAGCATTAGGATGTACAAGCGAATTCCTGCACAGTTGTAAGACTTTTTGCAGTTTGCAGTATTACGCAGAATGAGATGCACTTCCCGAACACGTGCCAGGTAAACTACTGGCTAGGTGTTGCGAATAGATGGTTAGCAGTGAAGAAACTTGAATGTACCAAAAGCACCTGTAATAAATTTCAAACGCGCTGACACGTATCACAACCCGATCAGCATCGGTCAGCATGATTATCTGGTCTTGGCACCTAGCCCCCAACTAAGGCAATTTTGTTTACAAAAGAGTCTTTAATTTTATGAGCCTGAATCTTGCAACTTTCAAATTCGCAGGTCACAATAATTATTGTTGACCATTCATATGTTTTAAGTCTGAAAGAATTCATTTATCGGTTTGCATAACAAATTTGGAAGTCGGTGCAAAGACACCTTTTGAATTAATCTCAACAAAATCGATTGGCAATCTAATCTGCGTAGATAACACCTGTATAATTAGTAACCGACGCCAGTCGACCTCTCAAGAGGGAATGTCCCAGAAATATTTGTTTGCCTTAATTACTTTTTCTTGGATACGCACGCAGAACGTAAAACCCAATCCGTAAGCAAATCCGTTTTCGGTTTTGCTTCACGAAGATCTACGTAACAACGCACTTGCAGCAAAATCTACTACTTTTTTGTTTTTTATGCAAAAATGGAGCCACCTTTTTTCGTGGCATGTGGAGGATCTCCACCTAACAGTTTGAGTTTTTTTTGTTTTTTTCTGGATTAATTGAAGCAGCAGGTTGAATGGAATAGCAGGCACACTTAGCACACACCAGCTGATTAATCATAAGTTTGCCATGCGAAGTGCGATTATGAGTCTCATTAAAAGTTGAAATCTGCGACGGAGTAGCCCAAATTGCTATTTCACTACAATGCCACTTGCCATTACGCTACAGATCAGAAGGGAAATCTTCGTCAGATTTTACCTCAAAGTGACATCAGTTGATTCTGCCTTGCATATTAATTAAATTCACATTCCATTGGCGTAAAAGGTGATTATAATATGACTGATTTGATTCGTACACTACAAAATTTTTTCATAAACCCAAAAAAACACTGAATGGGTGAATGCAATGAATAACACTTTTTTTTCTTTTAATTCTTCTCTCAATTAAACTCGTTCCTCACCAATGCTAGCTCAGCACCGCGATCCTTCCCACCGAACCCACCAATAAAGGAAGGGCTTGTGCCCTGAGGCCCTGAAAACTAGAAAATTCGATTATCCTCAAACTAATACAAAAGTCAAAGGATTTAAGCATTGACACGATCAAAGATCAAGCCACCTTCGTGAGTTCGTCTCTTGTCAACCAACTCCTCAACTGGCGCACGTAATTTTCCACAAGAACAAGTTTACAACTTTACAAGTGCACAATAATTGCATATTGTAGTAACAACGCCAATTGCACTTAACCCCATCCATCCGCATTTACGATAAATAGTGCAACTTTTAATCCTGCCGTGATCCTCGCTGGCATCCATTCGCATTCGAGTCAATTACAAAAGCCAAACTTTTTTGACCAAAAGTGAACTTTTTCTAACACCGTCTCGTCGTCAAGTGATGAGTTTTGTAGGCCAACTTGCTCTGTATTTATAGCTATTCGGTCTGAGCGGATTTCAGGTTTGTAGTGGCCTTCGGAGAATCTATTTGGTTTGGACAGAAAATTTGTTTGACAAGGAAAAGTGAATCCGAAGTTCAGATCACTTCCTTTGATTTATGCTCGGTCTATGTTTGCATAAAATAAACTGAGCAACTGACTGAGTAGTGAGTAGTATACAGCAAATTTCCTTGAGCAACGTCTTTGTAACTTGAATCGAAGAGTTTTTAGAAACCTTGGTTCAAGTTGTGCTACAAAACAAAATCCTTTCTCTGACAATTTCAAAGCTCTATATATAAGTAAGGTCGTTCGTCTTTGTCAACTTCTACAATCGCAAGTCTAAAGATGAGTCAACAAGGGAAACGTAGTCCATGGTCTATTCGAGCCTCGGATTTTGCCAAAAGTACTTTCAATCCTATCCGCTCAATCGTAGACAGTATGAAATTGGAACCTCATCCTGACAAACATATGATTGCGCTCTCAATCGGTAAGCAAATATTTTAATAGCGCAGCGCAGCGTTACTAAATTCTTACTAGGAATAAGCCTTGCTTAACAGCAGATTATGCTTTTGAGACAATACTGCATAATTGCGATAAAATTGCGCAAGACAATCTACTCAGCCAATATCAATTTTACTGTATATTTTGCATGTTGCGTTAAAATTCTGACTGCAGTATTGTTCTATGTGTTGCTTTAAAATTCAAAAATTTGGTTTTACAATAGGGCTTCACATACGGTATGGCTAATTTAGAAACTTCTAAAACTGCATTCTCGCGTTGAAATTGTGTACGACTGGAACAGGAGCTGTTTCATGTACATGGAAGGTTATTCTTAGCCTTCACCAAAAATTCGGATTATAATCTGACTGAATTGCAACAAAGTCAGATTTCGGGCAACCTCGTGGCTGTTAAACTTTCCATATGTTGTGCATGGTGTGTAGTGTGGAGTCACGAGTTTTGTTTCCACAAAGAAATAGCATTTAGCGATGGCGTTGGGACGCAATAAGTCCGACAAGTTAACCTTCAGGAAAATGCTTGCGTCTCCAACAGCCAGTGAATCGTGTGACCTCTGTTGGAGGGTAAACCTTGGAATAGAAATATTTCATTGAGTACTTGTCCAACAATACTTTGTTAATTCGAAACCAAACCAATAGAACTGAAAACATTGTAACTTTTAACTAAAGAAACAAATCTCTGCCATTTTCTATCGTTCAGATCTTCATTGGCTTGCTGAACATCGCACCATAACTTACTAGCTCGCATCATGAGGTTGTATGAAATAGTTACCAAACCACTTTACACATCTCATTTTTGCAAACTTTATAAAAAGGCGTTGTATTTGCATAATTCCAGTGCTCGTAAATCTCGTCTAACGCGGAATCATTCCTGGATTCGGTACAGAAAAAAATGTGGCGCTCATTTGAATCATTTTATATGGTACAAGTATGTAAATTTTTTCAAAGCATAATTAGGTCAGTCGGGATCTGAAGCTGAACGATTGCACTTAAAGCAATATGCAATACAACGATACTGGATTTCCAATCGCGCTGTTACGAATTGCTGGGTTTCTATAATGCTTGCATTTTTAGTAATGCTCGAACGCACTGAAATTCAAAATTAACATATGGGATTGGCCTCGAAAAAAAAATTCTGATGTAACATCTTTTCCGGTTTAGGAATAGTCGTTGATTTTGAATGAATTTTTCTACACGAAACGCTGGCCAAAATTTGTTAGATGATTCAGGGCATTAAGCACACTTTGATTTGATGATTAGCTTTGCACACTCACTCAAACCAGCAAACACTAGAAATGGAACAAGTTTTGCCAGCGTCACTGCACTGCATTGCGATGTCAAGAAATGTTAATGTTATCTAGCCTCTAAGTCCGGCAGAAACTGGATATTGGAGTTAACTTATTTCCGAAATTATTACTGGCGATACCATCTGACCAAATCCAAGAATATCCGACCAAGTTTTCAATGTGTATTTTATGCAAATCCTAAGGTGATCCAACAATTTTTGGAAATTTGAAGCCCCATGAATCCATAATTGAGGCAATGCGGAAATCTCTTAATTCCATGCTGTACAACGGGTATGCTCCAACAGTTGGATATGCTCAATCACGTCAGGCTGTTGCTGAATATTATTCCAATGAGGATTCTCCAGTAACTGCACAAGTAAGTAACTCTGGCCGCGTCGACGAACCTGAAGTTTAACTTTTCGATCAAATTTTTGGTCAGCTTGTAATGGATTCCTGCAAGTTCCAGAGCCTAATTCCCTGACTCGAACATGAACTCCAAAATCGTTGCCTGGACCCGAACGTTACTTAATTTACTAAGCAGAATTGCAATTCTCCTTTGTTTCTTCCGTAGGATGTGATTTTGTGCAGTGGATGCTCCCATGCATTAGATATCTGCATCTCTGCGTTAGCTTCTCGTGGTCAAAATATTTTAATGCCTCGCCCTGGATTCTCAATTTATCGGACTTTGGCAAATGGATACGGCATTCAAACAAAGACGTATAATCTTCTGGTTAGTTAAAATCGCTTCCTAATTTCCAATTGCAGTCTCAACTCTCAAAGGCTTTGAAGTGTAATCCGACGCTAATATAACCCAATTAATAGACATAATTTTAACTTTAGCCGGAACGAGGGTGGAAAGTCGATTTGGAACACATGGAATCCCTCATTGATAAAAATACGGTGGCCATTGTTGTAAACAATCCTAGTAATCCATGCGGGTCGGTGTACGACAAGGAGCACCTTCAAGAAATACTTCTCGTTGCAGAACGTCATTGTCTCCCCATCATTGCAGATGAAATATATGACTTCTTCGTTAGTATTAAATTAAATTCGACTTATAATAGAATTTCTGTCTAGTTTCTAGTTTTTGAATGCAATCGGCAATTATTGATTTTCTCATTAGGTCTTCAAGGATGAAGTTTTTCATCCCATCGCGACCTTGAGTAAAAATGTTCCAATTTTGACGTGCAGTGGACTCACAAAACGGTAAAAATTCCTTATATCCAAATAACACGTACCAAATTTTATTCGAAGACTTTGCAATCGAATAATCTGTGAAATTAGATTCCTCGTTCCCGGCTGGAGAATGGGCTGGATTCTGATTCATGACAGGAATAATGCATTTGCTCCAGAGGTTAGACTTTCCTCTGAATTACATGCAATTACTTCTATTCTTAGATTAAATTTTGTATATAATTAAGACGATGATTTGAATTATACCTTTCTCTACTCAGGTAAAATCTGCCTTACAAGCAATTAGTCAGCGCATTATTGGAAGCAACACATTAGTGCAGGGAGCTTTGCCTGACATTTTAGCCAATACCCCCAAGTCTTTCTTCGATGATACAATTGGTCAAGTCCAGGTTAGTACATTTTGTATTTTTCATTAAACTTTTGATAGGAGCTCGGGGTGGAATAATAATCATCTATTTAACGTTTTTAGGAAAATGCTGAAATTGCATTCGAAAGACTTCAACTTTGTGCTGGGCTTCACCCTGTGCGACCACAAGGAGCCATGTACATTATGGTACGGATTACAGAAACAACAATAAATGAATTAACGTAAATGAGAGTGAATTTCTAACTCTAATGTCTTTATGGACAGGTGGGTATTGAAATGGAAAGATTTCCAGAATTCGCAACAGAATTCCAATTTGTTGAGCGCTTAGTTTCCGAACAGTCTGTGTTTTGTCTTCCGGGAAAGGTATTTTCAAGTTCTTTAACTTTCTTTAAAATGAAATTGAATTTGTTTAATAAATCTAACGCTATGAGTGCTACATACTTGAAGAATAATATCACAAACCTCTCCTAATTTTTTTCCTAGTGTTTTGAATACCCTGACTATTTCCGCATTGTGTTGACCGTGCCAAAGGAACAACTTTTGATTGCTTTGGATCGAATCATGGATTATTGCAATGAGCACTACATGGAGAACAAAGTATCCACCCAATCCATTGTACAAGTTGGTTCGGAGCAAGTACAAATTGACCATCAAATCCCTAATTATCGCCAAACAAGCTCACTTGCACGTACCTAATTACTTGTTTAATTGCTGGAAAAACTCAGAGCTTTATATTTGAACTTCAGAAACTATATTTTGATCGTAAATAAATTAAACTGAATAATTTTTTAAAATGAAAAGACTTCGAGTCAGCCTGTGTGCAAAATGACTCACAGCTCATCGGCATTTCTGTGTTCAAACCTCTTCAATTTGTCAAAATTATAAGCATTACTTCAAAAATTTGAATGACTAAGCTTAATTTTATTGCAAATATGTGGGCAAAGCGACACTTGAACTGACTCGAAAATCGGCTACAGCTGCATTATGATTGAATTAATTTTCAATGCACTGCACAAGTGATTTTGCAAGTCTGGATGTCAATTGTTTTTATGGGACGTGATGTGATCGACTCAAATTGACTTTTGTGAAATTTTAATTATTGTACTTCGTGTAAATATTCTGCATAGACAAATTGGCAAAATTGGCGAATTATTGTGCATGCTGAATACAAAAATCCTAAGACTGTTTGAAAAAAACTGTAATTAAATCATAAAATGTTAAAATATTAATGATAGATAGAATAGATAGGCGTACTTCAAATACTTACTTGCATTCCACCAGAGTTGTCAAACTGGGGTTTCGGATTATGATAACTGTAGTGTAAACTGAGCTACGTGCTAGCTAATCATATTTAAGACCCATCAAAAACTTCACTTTCGTGTTTTCTAAAAAAAAATCTGTTATAATGTCTAATATTTTGATATTAAAATGAAGAAAAGCGTTGGAATTCTGGAGAACGTTCTTCTTGCATTCATTTAAGGATGTAATTTGCTAAAAATGCAAACATGATTTTGAAAATTTGAAAGACTCGACACAATTTTATTTTAAACGCATACGCAATGAATATACTCTTCCTTTATTATTTTTTATCGTAAATTCATATGAAACGAGTTAATGCAAACGTAGTTAGACCGTTAGCGCTTATTGTATTGAATGTATAATTATTATTGATGACGGCGTGACAAGTATTTAGCGAATATCCGATAATATGTACGTAATGTGTTTGTTGGACTTTCTTAAATATCATATTCAACATCGTCTTCTATGTACAAAAATTCTCTTTCCCTTGCATTTAAAGCAGGTTTCTTTTTAAATTAAATTTATATGAATAACATCGTTTCATCTTAACGAGAAAGAAATATATTTCGTAATAATAACTCACATCCATTAGTCCCAACTTCTGATTACATTGATAACGGTTACCGCTGTAGCTCACTGGTTCCACTTATGTATTTCTCCAGTTACAGTTACAGTGCGTTTAAAATTTATTTTTATTTTTAGTGCAGACTCAATATTTCTGCTCAGTTCGCAACAAATTAGCTAACAAATTATTATTTCATTTTTAATATTGCATATACCTGTAATGTGGTTCAAGTGCTGAGCAATAGAGAGAAACCACTTTGGATTCATCTTATTTAATTTCTACTCTTATTTTGCATTAAAATTCACAAGTTCTTTTCATTATTTAATGGTCTGAACATTCAATGTCAAAGGAAAAAACAAGTGCACTTTATAGTATTGATTAAGTGCCATCCGTGCCATGATTGTTTTTATCAAAATTATTTGTTTTCATTTTTTCATTCGTTCAACTGCATTGCATAGCTTCGTGATAACAACTTCATAACTAACCTTCAGTCTGCTAACTTGTTTGCATAGACAATATCGTTTATTACTCGCAGGGAAAATGCAATTATTTGACCGCTGTCATAATATGTTTGCGAATATGACCTAATCTACGCACTAATTGCATCATACTATTCCTAAATATTAAGTATTCTCTAGTTCCGTGTTAAGTGACTAGCAACATGTAAACTCTGTTCTGAAAAAATGCCTTCATTTCTCTCTTGTCTGAGTACACGTAATGCAGGCAGTGCACCTTCTGAAGACCTTCCATTCATTCCAAGCTAACTAATTACAATATCAAAACAAGAAAAAGAAAACCGTTCATCACAATAATAGCAAAGGGAACCACAAATTGCTTTGCATCGGTTCACTGCTCCTTCCTAAGCATTCATGATATCAAATAAGATTATCCGTACATAAGGTCGGCAATGCCCCTACGTCTTAGTTTAAAATAGTATTGTAGGTTATTGGCGATCAAAAGTTGAAAATTGCATCCGCAAAATAAGAAATTTGACATCACAGCAATGGCACTATTATCCGTATTGGGATTCTCAGTTTCAGGTTCAGTATCTCACTTCCACCAAATCTGAAAGTCTGATTCAATAACAAAGGCTGACTAAAGAGGTTGCGGTTTTGGCTAGAGCAAATTCATCATTCCTTTGGCCTATTGAAGCAGCTGACGGGTTGAGCGAAGAAAACTATAAAAATGGCATGCTCTGGAAGACTGTACTTTGCTATTATCAATATATTTAAGTATTGTTTGAGTGCTGACGGTAAGGACATACGAATAAATTGTAACTTTCAGAACTAAAGGCATGAGCAAATTTTTGGGACAATAACTCGTTTAAATATAGTTAGAATTCAAGACTCATTTTCACTCAATAGCGGAATCAAAACAAAAGGCATCACACAAGGAATTTTAACCTATTTGGCAACTACAAAAATTAGTGAAATTCTAATTTCATGAAATGAAAAAATCGTGAAATGGTTCACATGGTAAAGGAAGCGCCAACTAAAGTTTCTAAAATGGGCCAGCTCAGACTAAAAAAATCCATGTGTATATTCAAAACACAAACTAGAAAGCATGATGGCCTAATTCTGATTATGAGGAAATTTCTTGAACTCGATGACTTATATTGTGCTGGAAATCTCCACTGGGAGACAACCTCGATTTCAGCAATTCTACTACATCTTACAAAAATAAGAGCCTTTGGAGATTATAATTTCAAAAATTGAAATTTGGGCACTTAGAAATTAATATTGTTAAAGGAATCTTTAGATGCTTGAGCAGGTCATTCTTTCACTCACATTATAATTTTCCGAATTATGAAATACAGTCAGGTTAGGTAAACATTGCAAATGCAATCTCCAATGAGCCAAATAAATAGCTACATTGACAGATCATTCAAGTCATCACCGTTTAAGATGAAGGCATTTAATGAAAAAGAAATATGATGTATCCTTCACTTTGTGAAAGAATTGTCCGTACAGAATTTCTGCATCCGTTAAAATAAAAATCTCTCAGAAAAACGATTTGCAGTATACTTACTACCGAGATAAAAAAAAGGCTTAATATAGCATCACAAAAACTGCAAGGACAGTAACTGCGTTTCGTACAGGACAGAGCCGTTCGCTCGCAAAATGCAAAAGGGGAATTTTGAACCTTGCCTAAGGCAAGTTGCCTTTCACTTCTGTTGAAGGAAAAATCCTAAATGCAGGTTTTCAGTTTCGGTTTGCGCCGAAAAGGCTGATTTAAAAATTTTGATTAGAAATGTGTCTAAAGGGACAAGTCATACCAAAGCTTGTATTGCACTAACTACACATTATATTCAGCGCCGCTGAACTCAACAATTTGAACTTCAAAGTAAGTCCAACGATAAAATAAAATAAGCTAATACACAAAGTCATCTAAAGGTCCTTGAACTAAAATAGTGCCCTACCTCCCCTCTGATCTGCTGTCTGCTGAGTTCAGTATAGATCTTGGGCTGTCACGACGACTCCGCGCTGGAACTGGAATAGTTGAGCCTGTAGAAATCTGTACAAACATGCCAAATCACCATATTTTCACAAAATTACAAATTCAACTCGGATAAACTCGATTGAATGAAGTCGGACTTACATTTTGTCATTTCTTCGATGGTTGATTCACTACATTCTTGTCCTAAATGGCTTTGAGAGCCACAATTAAAGCATGAGATTTTCCTACTTCGTCCCATAGACATGGTTTGCTCATTTAATTGTAGTTGCTCCATATCACCTGATAAACCTAGAAACATGAAAGACAAACACGCAATATTAACATTTTTATTCAAAAACAACCGTTACTCCTTGTGAAACTTTAAGTCCAACAAGTGTACGACTTTGGATTTTTCGAGATGCAACGATGCACGTAAGGTGCAAAAAGCAGTAACAGGAATCCGGAAAACCAGTGACTTACAACACGTCTCCTTGCCCATCTTCTTCATGGTCCAACCACTATCTAAACTCATACTTTGCTGCAAACTCGGAGGTTTCGGAGGTAAGGTGGCTCCCAAAGTCTTACCCACAACCTGGTTTTGAATAATTGAATTAAGCGTGTGATTATGGGCTGGCATGAACACAGGGTACTGAGAATATTGCGGGAAAGTGTAGGTCAATTGTGGAGGCATTCGAGATATGTCAACTGCTGAGAGAGGTGATGGTCCATTACTGATATTCCCAACCACTCCTCCAACAGCTGGTTGTTGAACTTGGACTTGATGTTGAAGATGTGCGGCAGAGGGAGGAACGTATTGAAGGTAGTACTGGCAGTACTTCGGATCATACCCCTGAAATAAAATTGGACAGACCCTTAGCAATTTCAAAATTAATCATATTGTTCGAAAGCTTAGTTTGATGAAAGGTTGCAATGTCTTACCGGTGTCACAAAAGCTGGGGGATGAGGATAACTCTTTGGTATTTTGAACCGTTGAAGCTGAGCCCGTATCCTGGCGAGCGTATCACCAACAATAGTGCGTTGTTCAAATGTAAAGGCAGGATGGTTGCTTCCCATGGTGTAGAGCAGAGCTAATTCCTCAAGAGTATTCTCATCTCTTCCCTCGAGCCAGATATCATTATTCACAGTTTGATCAACGTGAGTCAAAATGGCATAGAAAGCACTAGAACAGACACGATTTGAAACTCTCAGCAGCGAGAAATACAGAGTTAATTTGTGCCTTTTTCGATCGTCTGATAGTGCACCCAAATCAAGTTGGGCCAGGTTTGGCAACACTTCGGTTTTATCACTTTCCTCAATCGTACAACTATTGCAGTTGCTCACACATTTAATTGTCCCATTCAAAAGACCACCGTTTCCACCACTCTGTGGTACGGACAAGGCCTTGGGTTTCAGAGGTGCTGGTAGGTTCCCTGATGACGATGGCTGAGATTGATGCTGAATACCATCAGAATTCCATTGAGGCCAAAATTTTTGATCGGTACTATGCGTCGGACTTGGACGGTTTATCGATGCGTCATGATCTGAAATTAAAAGTTTATGAAATTAACATATTTTTATTTCGTTTTACATTCCCCATTTTCATTTTCGAAGAACGCGAGACTCATGCTTCAAAATAGTAGAATTGTAGAAAATAGTAGAAAACTATTCCGCAATCCGCAAACTCACGATTAGTAGGAACGGTTTGATTAGGAAGTGCCGAAATATGATGTGCACAATTGGAATTCTGGGGCAGGCCACCACCTGAATCCGATAGTAGGTTGAAAAGGGCTTTTTTGTTTTCCTCAACATTCTTATGCGTCGCGAATTCATTTGCTATTCTTGACACATCTCGGAGTTCATGAAAATCACGCTTTCCCAGGTTTTCGAGGATCGTCCCAACATAACGCACTATTATAAAAAATTACAAACATAATAATTTGTAAGTCAGAGTTATAAAATTGGTTCTTTTTCAACTATAATGCAAAAATCCATATTTATTTCTATAACATACATTCGTATGGGAGGCAACAATCCAGCAAGGCACACATCGTATCAATTCGAAATGCGCCACATTGACTGCGAAACCAGGTAACGACTTCATCTTTGCACACCATTTTCTGTAAAGCAATCAGGTGGTTAAAAAAGCGTTACAAATTTTATATACTATCCACAAAATAATTTTTTTGCAGAAATTCAATCTCGATTACGGCAGCTGATTAGCTGTAATATAAAATGAGTCTCAATAGGTCCTGAGAATTCTTAAATAAAAAAATGGTTTCAAAAACTAATTCATGTACGACAGTTAGAAAGACTAGAACTCACCGTGTACTTGGTTTAATTCCTAGGCTCGGAAATAAATTCCAGCTGGTAGAAGTAATTTTCTGAAGTCAATCAGGTTTTGATTATTTCCCAAGCAAGCAAAAGGGAACCAGAACTAGAGCAAATCCCCTCGATCAATTATTATTGGCTCTAGACAGAAACTCAAGATCCAATCTCGTAAATGCTTCCAACCCAAGTATTGATATACTGAACTATGTATATTGCGTAGCACTTTTGAGTTACTTATTGCATAAAACACAAACCTTCACTTTTTGGTTTAGCGTTTTGGCATGTGCCTTTTGTACCTCTAATAATTGTGTGTATTGTAAACGTTCACTCGACTTGATTTGTAACAAACAGGTCACGCAAATAAGAATATAATGAAAATGAAATGGAATGCTATGTAAATGTAAACAGGTAATTCAATTCAATCTCGATCGTAGCTCACTCACACTGACTCAATCCAGAGCAGGGCAGGTATGTATGAGGAAGGTCAACTCCAATGCAAATTGCTAATGTTCAAAGTCAAAAGCAGACCTAAATAGCTCAATCTGTTCTGTAGTCACTTTTTCCTTCCTTCCTTTCTTGATCTAAATCTAATCCAATTGGGCAATTTTGTTTCAAAAGTTGAAGTATGATAACATGAAATGGCACAATTAATGACTATGTTATGTTGCTTCAACTTGCAATGCTGAGCTCTAAAATCAACAAAATATGGAATAATGCAATCAAATATATTCATGTGTACATTTTGCAAAAAAAATTAATCAGTTTTTGAGATATTTTACCTTCCTTGCTTTCGTAGAACCTAAAATGCTAATATCCCGACAAAAAAGTCTTTTAAAATACTTTTTTGATATTGAACACGAGGTAAAAGGTGACGAAGGTGTCTATTTCTTTTCCAGTCTTTAGTCTTCAAATGAAATGTCCTAAAATCCAAATTCCGATCCAATTCTTCCGAACATCAATGATCTCCTTTTAATGGTAAAATTAATAACGTGAAGAATTCGTAGAACACATTCCTTTCGTACACCGAATAACGGAGCTAAAATAGCCAATACCAATGTGCCAACAGCGTGCCAGGGAAATTGTACAAAACTCCAGCCAGCCAATTGCCAACTGCTGGACACTCAAATTCCTTCCTGAGAACTCAATTTGCTATCCACTTTCCAGGGCCAACTGCACGTTAGTGGACGTAGTCTTACATCCTCAGCCCAGTCCAGTCCCAGTCCCAGCTCCGACCGATCCGACAAAATAAAAATATTCACTTTTCAACTCTTTCAAAAAAAATTCCCAGAGCTCCAGTTGTTTCACTTTCACGTTTTTTAAAATCCAAATCCAAATTGAAAATTGACAAAATCCACGAGCCAGCCCAACTTTCCCAACTGAACTAACTGAACCGTTTAGTCGATTTCGAGATTCACGATTCCTTCCTACTTTAAAAATGTGTCCGTTTCGTCTCGAATGTCGTGAGTTGTGAATCTCATAGCAGCTAGCACTTCTCGGCACGGCCACTCTTCAATCTTCATCCATTCACTACTTTTTTGTGCTAGTTTTGCATTTGAGAGGAGATTTTTGCTATTTTGCTATATTTCTATTTTTTTCTATCTCATTTCTCTCTGTATCTTTTTATTTCACGTTCACGTTCTCCAGCCAGCCAGCCAGCCCTTCCCTCATTGGATTGGATGGCCCAGCATTGGAGGCAGAGGCAAGGCAGTAGCAGTGGCAGTAGGGACAGGGACAGAGTTTAGATTGAAAATGGAATGGAATGAGAATCTAGCACAGATGACGCTGCCGTCGCTTCGCTAGTCCAGATGAACAGTCTCATTCATTCTCGTCTGCCAAGAGGAGTTGG
>JAQGCM010000381.1:0-26941 GCA_034699705.1 Hymenaphorura dentifera | reverse complement strand
TCCTGCTCTCTTCTAATCTACTCATCTGTCCATTGCACAATCTCCACTCTCCACCTGCACCTGCACTAGTTGGTCCTCTTTCATCAACTTTGCAAATTGGACACGAATTTAGATTGTGTTTGTGTATCCTACAAATGTCGCGTCGCGAAAGCAGTTGGTCTAGGTATTGTGTAGTGTAGACTAGCACAAAAATGCATAGGAATAGGAAACAAACTCAAAATTACTCTGGCTCCGGCAACTCTGGCTATTTGAAACCTACAACTAAACCGACCTGAGAACTGAACTGGGGCTTGGCCCTTGCCAAAAAAAAAAGTGCCAGCAACCTGAGCACAATTATTAGCGGATCGATGATGTTATGAGCAAACTAACCAGCTAACCACTACTGGTACTGGTGTCATAAATTTTCCATAATTGCTCGTGCTCCGGTCTCTAATTTAATGCGAAAGGTTCGTTGCAGTTCGCATTTACAGCATGCAATGGAATGGAACAAGACAACTACAAAATAAAATGCAAGCAAAGGTAGGTAGAAAGTAGAAGGCTTGGCTTGAGTCGAGTCCAAGTCTTTGCTGCACTTTGCAATGCAAAACGCAATGCAATTAACGATTAACGAGCTGGGAAGAAACCGGAATACGGACGGAATTTATCGTACTTAAAATCAGAACAGAACAGAACAGAACAGAGCTACAATTCGTATAATTCGTAATTGTAATTCGTTGCATTTTATAACGTTCCGCTTGGATGATTTATATCAAAGATGCTAGAGACTAACTAGAGGAGAGACTAGCGAGCGAGGAACTCGTGCACAACACTCAAATGCACTGCACAATGGACAATATGCAACTTCAAAGCAATGCAAACTGCAAAAGGCAAAGATTCATTCAAATTCGTATTCGTATTCAGATTCAGATCTCAGAGGCTGAGTCTGTAGTACCAACAGAAACAGAACAGAACAATAAATTACCCACTAAAATTTTTTCAAAACTTTTGCGCTGTTCAGTGTTCAGCTCAGTTCAATTTGTTTAGCTACAAAGGTAAAATTAATTCTGATCAGGTTTTGTGCCAAGCCATGAATAAATGAAATGAATGAATGAATTGCAAAAGGCTAATCGCATCGCATCGATATCTTCGTCAGCTGCTTTAGGCACGGTTCGGCCAAGAAATTTAACATTTGCAGATTTCCAACTCTAAACTCTGATTCCTTTGCAAAATTAGAAGATCTCAAAGTTCACCTGTGTCTTTATTTTTACGAAAACGAAAATGCTAAAATTGCTTGAGCACCGGCATTCATTCGGCTGCGAGCCAAATTAGCCACGACCACAGCTAAACCTACGACTGTCTCTAACGCGCTGTCAGTCAGTATCAAAATTTGATTGAAAAATTCCAATTGGAATTCATGAATATGAATGACAACTGACAAGGCAAAGATACAAAGGCACACTTAATTTAAATGTTAATTAAAATGCACTCCCACTCACTCCCACTCTGCTCTTCTGCCAACCCAAACCCAAATTGCAAACTCAATTGAACCCATCCAAATCCCACTCATTGTTCCCGTTTCGTACCGTAGCCATAATATTCCCGACCCGATTTGGTCACCGACCGCACCGCACAGCACTTCGCAATTTTGCAAAGTTACCCGGTTTGGGATTTTGTGCGTGGCTTGAGCATGAGCTTGAGTGTTGCTGTAGTGTGTCGTGTGTCCTTAATTACATTTTGATTAGCAGGTAGACAGGTAGACGTAACGACGTAGGAGACTAACGCTAAGCACAACCGAGCACCGAGCCTAGAGCCTAACCTAATAATAACCAAGCCCATCCTCATCGTGCGCTAAATTTTAGCAAATGCAAATTACAAATTGCAAGGGTAAAATCATGGGTTGTAAAAGATTCATGAACGATGAGCGCAAATTAATTAGTGAGTGAGACGTGAGACTAAAGAAGGCTTAGGTTTTAGTTTTAGTTTTGGCAGACAAGGCAGGCCAGTTAAGCAAGACTCCCTGTGGGTTTCCAAACAAACGTTCACATGCATACGTTACGTTATGTACGAATCTAAAAATTTAGGCCAGCCCAGCCAGAGATGAGACAGAATTCATTAATTCATCATTCATTTCGCGGATTTATTTGCAAATGAAATGACTCAGGTACTCAGGTCAGCCGACCAAAAATGGCAAAGTTTGCAAAAAAAAAAAAGGTATCATTTTATTCAGCCGCATGTGGTGCTGTTTTGCAATGCTGCTTTTGCGACTTTTGCCAGGTATGTTTGGAACTTTTGCAATTTTCGGTTCAGAGAATCTAAGCTTTGCACTTTGTCGTCTTTGCAGAATTGAAAAGGCGTGAATTCAAATGCAAACTTTGTGCGATTCTACCTTGCTTGCGTTGCCTGCCTCGTTGATTTTGCATAAAACGAATTTTAACCTTTGCATTTTGCAGTTTGCAAATTGGTAGCACTTATTGCCACCAGTTTGGCAGTTTTAGTTTGCATTGCAAAGTTGAGTTTTGAGTCGAGTCGAGTCAAGTCAAACGGAGCGGAGTCAGCGGAGCGAAATTTGCAAAACTTTTCCGTGGCTTTGTTACTCTTGCAACTTGGTTGCACTTTGCGGTTTTTAGTTTAAAAAGCCGGGCAGAGCAGACTGAGCACCGGAGTGGGATTCGCAAATTCGCAATTTACTGGAGTCGAGTCGAAAAAGTCGAAATAGTAAATGGGACGACACTACTAAAGTCAGTGTGTAGTCCCACAAGCCCATAATTTCAAAGTCAGAACCACTTCCACAGTACCTTTAACTTAATGATAGCCTCGAAATTGTCGGAATCGAGAATTTTTACCGAATTTCGGATTTTTGAAAAGGACAGAGTACATATAAAATCGCACGCACGTCATAGCCACCGCCAACATGCTGGATGCTGCTGTTAAAATTTGCTGTGAGACCGTGACCTCTGACCTCACGTCTTTGGTTTGTATTTAGTTTGCCATTTATTTTGCTATAAAGTCTTTGAATTTCATAACTGATCGTTCCGTCATCAGTAGCGATTGCGAAACAAATCGCATCCGTTTCCCGTCAAAATTGTCGATTTGTCTGTCTGTCGATCAGTTGAGTTTTTGTGAGTCAGTCGAACATCCAATCCAATTATCGAAATTAATGTCGAAATATGAATTTTGCATTATTGCTTACCTTTGCTTTGTCGTAAGTCGTGTTCGTTTTTTGAGTATTTCCTTTCCTTAAAATTCAAAATCCTTGTTCGGTCCTGTCTTGCCATTGCTTGGTCATTTCTTGGTTCTTCTAATTTATTTTAAGATTTGCACAATAATACATGGCAGTTTTCGTTTTCGTTGTTTCTTCCTTGTCGCACTTTCACAACAATCAATATAATTAACGTTAACTATGTATGAACTACTTGGTACTTAAATACTAAGCCAATTAGGCGGGAGTTTGGTAAATTGACAACAATTGGCAGTCAGCGATGGCAGAGTGCAGTTTTAGCGTTTATTTTTTCGGCTCAAACAACCTAACCAGCAAACGGACAATAAATTGACAGTTGACCAGTCCGATCCGATCCGAAATTCAGTAGTCAATTAGATTTATTGTCACAAATTCCACTCAGAATTGCACTTGTTTTTTTCTCAAAGTTGAACTCACGCACTTTTTTCACATTTCTTGATCACATCACATCACAACAACACACGCACAAAAAAAAAATCCGAAAACCAAACATACCGACGACGCAGCGCAGGCAGGCAGGCAAGAGACGTCGACTCGACGACGGACAACGACTCTTGTCTTGACCTGACCACCAAACACCCACCCACACCACAACACAACACAACGAACAACAATCACAAAACACAAAACACAAAATGACTAACCCGCCGGTCGAGCTATCTCATGTCGTGCAAAATTTTTGCACAAAAATGACAACAAATTTGCGTTGGAGTTAGGGTTTTGAATGTGCTGGATTTTCGGATTTTCGGGAATTCCCGAATTTTTCTGCCTCCACTGACTCTGACTCTGTCTGCTGCGGCTGCACTTCACTGCACTGTCTGCCAAGTCTGACTGCCCAAAAATTTTTGGTAGACTTTTGCTCCTTTTTGCTTTGCTGTGCTTTGCTTAGCTTTTGCCATGCAAATGCGTGAGATGCGGTGCAAATGCTATGCCAAGCATGCCAAGAAATTTTTGGCCCAAGCTAGACTTGCTTATAGCTATGAGCAAAAAGCATTGCATTGAGAGGGACGGCCCGGGAAAATTCAAACAATTTTTTTGCACCGCAGCGCAGTCGGAAAGTCAAAAAACTCAAAAGTCAACATACATTCCGTTTAGTCAAAGTTTCATTCAGAGCAGAGTCACAAAGTTTAAGTTTTTGTCAGTTTTTGTCAATTTTTTTAAAAAGGATTTTTTGGTGGACGCCGGGCGGACGGACCCTACCTACCTACCCTTTTCAGTACTTTTTTCTTCGGCTGCTGCTGCTGCTGTCAACTTGGAATTTGGTTGGAAGAAATAATGGCGTCCAATACTATTCCAAATCCATCGACCCTTCTTCCTCTGGGTAAGTTAAATAATTAGTGATCGTTCAAGATAAAATTCCAATCAAGGGTCAGGAGGGTCGGGTTCGGAATTCGCAATTTCTGGTCACTGCTAAAGTCGACCAGTTTGCAGTTGGGCGGGTTTTCAGACAGACAGACAGTCTAGGGCTTAGGAACAGGCACGGTATATCGTGCTTAGAGCACGATATATCGTGCTCTAAGCACGATATACCGTGCTCAAAATGGCAGAGGCACGATATATCGCAATCGCGCTTGCAAAAGAATAATGTTCATTCAAAGTTTAAACGTCATTCTCTTCATAATTTCAAGGGCTTTCATATGTAGAGGAAATCTTATCAAATACTCTATTGTAACATGTTGTGCTTGCCTTTTCAAAAAACCTCGTTTTAAGCACGATATGCCGTGCTTAGAGCACGATATATAGTGCCTCTGCCATTTTGAGCACGGTATATCGTGCTTAGAGCACGATATACCGTGCCTGTTCCTAGACCAGAAAGAGGGAGAGCTAGCAGATTCGGGCCGAGATTTGACCTCAAATGACCTGAGCGGACCGGACGGTTTTTTTACTGGTCGGGGCAGGTCAAGCCGAACGCCAAATACCAACAATTGTAATTTAATTTGAGTTATTATTGCAATTGCAATTGCAGAGCTGGTTGACAAGTGCATTGGGTCAAGGATCCACATCATCATGAAAAATGACAAGGAGCTGGTGGGGACTTTGTTGGGGTTCGATGACTACGTGAACATGGTGCTGGAGGACGTGACCGAGTATGAGACTACGAGCGAGGGCCGAAGAGTCACCAAACTGGAGCAAATTCTTCTCAATGGAAATAATATTACGATGGTAAGCGTCTTGGTTAGATTTAAAATTAAGTCTAAAAATGTCTGACAATCCAGAACAAGGAATACCCCAGCTATGGGTCCCGGGCTCTCAAATTTGAGTCCCAGTCCCACCTGAGACCAGAAATTTGGGTCCTTAGGATCCCAAATTTGGGCCAAAATGGATTTTTGTTACAGTTTTTTGAGTAAATGCACTTGATTTGAAGAGAAAAACTTAAATCCCTTCCAGATTTTTTCCTCCTACTTTTTCATAATTGTTCAAGAAAAGTACAGAAATTTTCAGAAAATAGTTGTTTTCCTGGGTTGAAATCATCAAATTTTAATTTTTGGGGCCCAAATTTGATGACCCCGGAATCAAAATTAAATTCTGGGGTCTTTGTTCTGGACTGTCTGTCTGAAGTCTGACACAACTTCTGTTTGCAATCCAGAATCCAGTGTGTATTTTTTTAAAAAAAAACTGTGTTTTGTTTGTCCATTTTTTTTAGTTGGTGCCCGGAGGATCAATGCCAGATGCTTAAATGACTACAACAACTGCAAAATAAGGCCACCACCAAAAGTGCAACAAGCAAATTCCGCCAACTCGTTCGTGGCTTGTATTGTATTTTGTTGATGAATTTTTTCTGAATTCCCGTATTTTTTTGAGTTGGGAAATTAATAAATAAACAAAGGCATTAAATAAAATAAATACTGCATAAAGTGCAATGTTCGTAATACTTGAGTTTCATTTAGAAAAATAGCCCCAACCCGACTCGCAAATGATTTTCATTTTGTACCCCCAAGTTCATCGTGTTCACTTGCAAATAGTTGAGATGCCCGAGTAATTCTTGAGCGCGAGGACGATTCGTTGGGTCCGCATCCCAACACATGATGCAAAGATTATTTTGAGGGTTGCCGAGCAACGCGGAGCGGAGAATCGGTGGTCTCAGGCCTTGGGCGACGACCTGTGTAGGTGTGCGTAAAATTTTGAAAAATTAAATTTTACAAATTGTGCCGAAAAATATTGACAAAATTTCTAGTCAAGTGATGCCAAATTTTCACCTTGTAAATTATCGAGTGCTCCGTTTCGCCTTGGTAAGGCCATTCGCGATTTAGAATCTGCCACATTGTGATGCCGAGACTGAAAATGTCGCATTTTTCTGTGGGACAAAATCCACGAAAAAGTTCAGGAGCCTTGTAAATCACCGTCCCTTCCAGCTACAAAGTCACAAGAAGGAAAAATTGAAAATTTTGCACGAAATTTAGGGATTCCAATTCAACAATGGTGAAAAATTTCATTGCAAAAATTGCTTGTCGTGTTATGTTGTACCTTACCTTCAAGAAATTGGCCGCACTACACTTTTGCAAATCCGCAATCCTCTTGGCATTGCCAAAATCTGAAATTTTGCACTGCTGGCCCAACAAATCAATCAAAATATTCTGCGGCTTCAAGTCCAAATGCAAAATTCCAAACTGATGACAAAATAAAATCCCGGCCGTGATTTGAGCTGAAATTCGGAGACAAGTTGCCTTGTCGAAAATGACGGTCACGTCGTTCAGAACGTGGAGAAGGTTTCCGGGGCGAAGTCTTTCCATGAGGACTAGAGCCGAGTTGTCAACTTGACCTTGTCCTTGACCTCCCTGACCTTCAGATTGACCTTGACTTTGCCCTCCGAATTGGAAAATGTCAATTATTTTGGTTATGTTGGGATGAGGCGGTAATTTTAGAGCAATTTGCTCTCCGGCCAGACAGTCCATTTGGCAAGGCGTATTTATGCTCATGACCTTCGCCGCCACCGGTTGACCTGCAAATTTACCAAAGATTCTGATTAAAATCTTCTCCAATCAAGATGGAAAAATTGACCAAAATTGCGCAAAATTTTTGGGGTTTCGCGATTGCCAAAAAAATCCGACTGGCAAACTTGAAAAGCTCACCCCCATCTGGCCGTGGCCAAAGTCGAGCCAAGATTTTTACCCGGGTGGCGGGTACAAATTTGGTTTCAATTTCAATTCATCAAAATAAAACAAGCAAGTTCAAAGTTTGCAAAAAATTATTTTGTCCGTTGTGCAATTTTGCATTTTTTTAGCCAGTTTTTCAATATTCTAAAAAATGGAGGACGTCCCTCCTATCCCCGCCCCCAAACTCCTCTTCGACAGCGAAGAGAAGCGCTACATTGACCGAATTCGGGCCGTCGCCTTCCGTGAAGCCCGGGACGCCGGAGCCAAATTTATCAACAAGAAATGGATCGCTGGACGTCTTCAGCGCTCCACCGAATTTGTCAAACACAATTGGTCCAAAAGTTATGCCGAGTGCAAGACAACTTTTGGCGGAGGACGTCCCCAAAAATTGTCCCAAGAGTCCGTCGCCCTCGTACGAGAGCTGAGCAAGGGGTCGAAGCGCAAGAGTTCAGTGCTGATTGCGAAGGAATTAGAGACGAGGACGAATGAGAAAATTTCGAGGACGACGGTCATGAGGTATCAGAAGAAAATTAGTTCGAGGGACACGTCAGCCTCCAAAGGGGCGAAGGTCAAGGCCCCGAGGAAAAGTCGGAGTAAGAAGAAACCGGCGGAAGGGGTCGGGGTGCCAACAATGATGACGACGACGACGACGGTCAACAACAATGACGTCACCGACGGCGTCATCGGCGGTGGCGGTTTTCCAGAGGTCACGGTTGACGTCGACGTCAAGGTCAAGTCCGACGTGGACGTGGACGAGTCTGGCCTAGCTACCCCCCAAGAAGAGGCGTTGCCGCCGTATTGCGGGATCACCGTGTCCCAAGTTCCTGCCGATATTTCTGCCCTAATTTTTGGAAATCGTGGTCCGGCGGAGCTCCGAGTCGAAATGACCGTTCCTATCGATAGTGTCGTCGGAGACGCTGACGCTGGGGCAGATCAACTCAGTCAACAATTGGCCCAATGTCAACAATTGGCTGAAGAGTCAAATATGCTCTTGACGGCGGCGGCAGCCAACTTTTACTCGACGGCGGAACACTTGTAAGTTTTGTGCAAATTTCCAAATTTTGTGCAAATACGCTTTAAAAAAAATTTAAAGATTTTAAAAGAGGCTGACGTAATTTTGTTGATTACCTTTGTAAATTCCAGAGACTACGGTGCCGAAACTGCCACGTCCTAGGACATCTTCGGGGTTCAGCTGAACGTCACATTTTTCCGACACAAATTTCAAAAAAGAGTCGCCAAAGTCATGACGAATCGACGGGGAAACGGAGACGGAGAGTGAAGTGGAAGTTGGTTGCGTAGACACTCCATGAATTTTGATTGTTGGAATTGAAGCGGCAGCAGTGGCGGTCGTGGACGCGGCCGCGGTGATAAACGGTTGAAATTTTGTTCCTGGAGTCAATGAACTTCGTCTCCGGTTCGGAGAATTGACGAAAACTTGGTTCTGAAATTTGAAGGGTGAGCCAGGAGCCCGAACCGATGAATTTTGTGACTGCGGCGACTGTGACCGTGACTGGTTTTGAATCTGAATTGGCGAAAGAATGCACCCTGCCGATTTCCTTCGAAGTGTCGTCGTCGTCGAATTTAAAAAATTAGGCGAAGACACGTTTTCCTTTCCGATTCCGAGGACAGAAGTTTCCCCTCCTGGTGACGCTGACTGTGACAATGACAATGGTGACGACAACAATTGACTCCCGACTTTTTGACACAGTTCAATGCTGAGCCGCCTGACTTGCGAATTTCGAAGAAGAGGCGAAAGGGACTCTTTGGCGACAGCCATAATATTCTAATGCTGGACATTAACACAATTCTTGCTTCTAACTTTTGCAACTTCAGCTGCTGCTGCTCTGCTCTCCTTTCCCAGCCTCCGCCGCACCGCCGCTGCTGCCACCGTGAAACTGACTGACTGACGGACTGCGACTAACTGACGAAATCAATCCAAATTCCAAAAAGTTAAGAGTCAATTTCGACAAAGCCGTCGTCGTCTGGCCTGGAGACAGGCAGGGGTAGGCAGGCAAGGCAAGGATTACGTAAATTTAGAGTTGATTATGAGAGTTAGGAAGTTTAGTTGACAAGACAAGAATGCACAACAATGTGCATTGTGCTTTGTGCCTGGACTCTGACTCTGTGACTCTGCATATGCATAATCTACATTAAGATAAACAATTAATGTATCAATTTTTCCTACTTGAGTCGACGAGTCCGAGTCAGTCGAGTGAGTTATTTTGCCCGCGTTGTTGTAATTGTTGAGAAATAAATGAAGCACATTTGTTGTCAAAATTAAAAATTATGGAAATCAAAATAATTTATAATTTTGCGTTTTTTTTACTCTGCTCGCGTAATAATTACTAGCAGTGTTTGCAGTTTGCATTTTTGCAAACGCATTTGAACAAACACCGGTCGCTGTTAAAAGATATCGCTGTTTCTGTTGACTGGCACTACGTTCTATTTGTTTAACGAATTTTTAGGAAAATTGTGCACACAAGCATTGAATGTTGACATGCGTAAGGACACACGTCTGACGAACGTTCCAGTTTGCAAGACAACTTGTGACCCACGAATACATTTTTCGGCCTTATAATTACTTTCAAGCCCAGACCTCAACGTGACATATTTCAAAAAAGTTCTTGAATTTTAAAACCCTTCTTGGCTCCGCAATGATGAGTTGGACCAAATTATAGTTTTGGTCAACGGTCGATGGTCAATGTGTTACTCCAATTTCGTTACTATGAGAGCTCATCTAAATCCAATCAACTAAAGTAAGAAACTCTCACTTCATTCCACATTACTTTGAATTTAGAATTTAATATCTTTGAAATCTTGCGGCCTATGAGCCGAGCTGAGATGGTATGAAATTGTTTGAGTACCTAGTTCCTACTGAGTACCTAGTACATTGTACATCGTTTAGCCAAAAACTTGTTAGACATAGGCAAATGTCGATTGCAAACCAAACTTTTAACAAAAAAACAAAAGCAAAATTCAACTTCCTCAGCCTCTCGTTCGCCACGACTGACCCTTCATTGTCTCCTGGATTTGTATTCCGCTCAAGGATGCTGAGAATCCCCGAAACTACCCAGAGCCAGCAAACAAAAATGATCGTCAGCATGATGGTGTATGCATTGGGGAGACCAAAATTAATGTACCAGTCTACAAAACATAATTCAAAAAGTCATTAGCAAAAATTTAAAAAAAATCAATGAATGTACTACGGTGATTTTCAAGTGGGTCCTACAGCCTTGGCTCGCCGTTCCATTAATATTTGAAGCATGACACTTGTATTCTCCCATATTCACATACTTATTGTCTCTGAACAATAGTTCGGACCTTAGTCCTAGTTCGTCGTCAACTAATGAAATGCGGAGGAAAGGCGTCTCAGTCACATTCTTCTGCAATATTGGCAAACAATTAAATTTGAATCGTTACAATAATTTTGAAGAATTCAGCATAGCCGAGATTAGTACGAGTAAGTTATGGTTATCAAAACAAGTTTTACCGTGAGAGTTTTATTCAGACTTTGCCAAGTCCACCAAATTGCTGGCCTCGGTCGACCTTGGCGAACATAGCAGGCTAGTGTGGTGGTGCATCTTGACAGGTGCACCCTAACACTTATTTCTGGACTCAATGAATCTGTTAAAAAAGCACTTATTTTATTAAAGGATTCTTAGCCAAATCTGGAATTTAATCTTAGGAAATATCTGAAATATGTTAAGTTAAGATTTGGTATACTAATTGTGGAATCAAATGTTAACTTTGGACCTTGTCCATAAATGCAATGCAATGCTATGAATTAAAAAATTAGTGACGAACCATCTTGATCAGCAGCACGGGTGTCAGTGTCAACGAGTTCACTTTGAATATTACACGGCGCTGAGAAGACCGTCAACTTTGTGAATAATACAACAAACAACGCGAACTTCAACATAAATCGCGAATACATTTTAACTGTGAATGCTTGCTGGTGTTACACACGCAAAATGAGGTGCAAAATATAATTAATATTTTCTAACAAAGAATATTTGTCTGGAATTTTAGTTTTGCGTTTTGCTTTATACTGCTTTTTGGCTGCAGAAAACACACATTCCTCATGCACGACAGCTAAGCAAGAAATTGTACTTTTCCCAAGTGCACAACTTGCTATTAGTAGCTTCAAACTGAAACTACAAACTATTTTGGTCACTTGAAAAGGGGGGCCTTACATACAAATGCGACACAACTATGCATGCATGCCTCTTTGTGAGTGAAGTGAGTCAGACTTAAAGGCCTAAACAGCAAAAATTATTTATGGCCTTAAGGGAGAATGAAAAGTTTTGTTATCCACATTTTTGGTGCATTTTTCCTCGTTCCTCGAGAAGTTAAGCTAGGAAGGGTGGGCACCTTTCAAGTGTACCGACTAATCCGGGTTTCACCGTGACTTGGGCTGCAAATTACAGGTTTTCCAGTGACCTGCACATGCGATACCTGACCTAACCTGGCCAGTTTAACCAGCAGCTGCTCACTACCTTAATGCATGCATGCCTCTTTAGTCAGTCTTTTGATGGGGCTTAAAAACAAAAACTCATACCAGAGCTCTCTGTACTCATGTGTAGTCGTCAATGAAATTTTTGTTTATTTTAATGCTTAGCAAGGGCACGAGGGCTGAATGAAATGAATTAAAATGCTAATGAAATTAATGAAGGCAAGGGCTGGAAACTCATGCAAATAGCATGAATTTATTCCAAGAACTCTCACTCTAAACTCGAGCACAACAATACCTTAGTTAGAATTAAGAATAGTTTGATAAATCACAGGGCATTGCCATGCATGCAGTTGATAAATAGTTATCGTCACAAATAATTTGTAATTAAACCGGACGGAACATGCGTTGCATTTGCATTGCGTTGCAGTTGCAACTTAAAAGTTTTCCAAACTCAAAGCCCTTGCCTTGACTGAGCAGTAAAGCAAACAAAAAAGCTACCGGCTCCACCCGTTATTCTTAACTCTGCTCGACGTACACACATAATCAGTTAAATTTGACTTCGTTGTAGTTTTTAATTACCGGCTCTGCTCTTAATTACAATTTGCAATTATCAACAAACTAAACTAGTCACGTGTCCTAAAAATCGGACTGTACGACGAACTCTGGACTCTAGCTCTGCCTGCCCTGCCCTGCATTGTCCAGGAAGAGGAATTTCCTTGCAGTTATTTGGTAATCACTAATCACAAAATTTAGCCACATTTTCTTATTTATATTTTCCAAAATATCCTGCTGCTGCTGTTGCGTAACTTTGACCAGTCCAGTGCAAAAATTCTATTCAACTAATTTAAAAAATTCAAGGGCGAAAAATTTTATTCCCTGTTATACCTTGCAGTGCTGCTCTGCCTGCTGCGTTGTGTTAATTTCTCGTCTTCGCAATCGCGTTGAGGTAGGACTAAGGTCGCCCATTCAAATTTGAATTGCGAAACTTGCACTTGGACTAAAATTAAAATTGCAAAATTTTGCAAAAGTGGGGAGTTTGGCTTGGGTGGGTTTTCGGAAAAGTGCAAACCCGGCCCAAGTAGTAGTAGAATAGTAGAAATATTTTAAATCTATCCCATCCGACTCCGACAAGGCAAGGTGAGGTTTCAGGTTAGTCTTTGTGCACAAAATTATAGTCAATCTTAATTTCATCGTGCAAACTTCGTGCGTTTGAGTTCGACCCTGTCTGCCATGAGTGCCATGCCAAATTGCCAATCTTCCGTCCAGAACACATTTCTTTCGTGCTGCAGATTGCAAATTGTTATTGGAGTGCAGACCCAACCTTGTCTGTGTGAAATGAACTAATGAACCATTTTATTTTGCATTGCTGCGTTTGTACGGCTGCGATGCGATTCGGAATGACCCCTTTGCAATGCTATTTTGCAATTTTACTCAAAGCGCCACGCCGCCACTGCCAGACTGCCAATCAAGCAGACATTTAGCTACATAGTTTCATCTTAATTTTAATCTTAATCCTGGATTATGCTTGGCAAATTTGGCACTAATTTTCGTCTGTTTTTTATTCTCTTGTTTTCCAGATTTTGAAATCGTCATTTGATTGGAGAAAATTTGGATCAAATAAACAACAGTTGTCGTATCCACCGAACTTTACCAATTTAATTTTGCCCACCGGTTATTAACATGGATGCTGATTTTGCTGATGTTGTGACCAGCGCCGTAGAAAACTTAACGAACTCGACTTCGTACCAAAATTTCACACAAGGTGTGACTGAGCCGAAGGAGGTGTCCTTCGAACTTTTTATGACTGGAGGAGTTTTGATGACTGCTGTAAGCATTGTCGGAATCGTGTTGAACTTTCTCGGGCTAGTTGTGCGGTACCGGATGCCAAGAGATTTTGCAAATGCAAATGTGTTGCCTATGGTCCTCGGCGGGTTTGATTTGTTGAATGGGATCTACCACCTATTTTTCCATGGATTGAAGGTTGTGTGCCTCTACTTTTCGATCTTGCCCAATTTTGTGGAATTCCACCACCCAGTCATGAAGTCACATTTTATAGTTCAAGGAATAAGCATTTTTGGTGAGAAAACTATAAATTTAAATTTGCAAATATTTCTGCTTGAACCTGTTTTCAAGTATATGCATGAACTTTGCTTTAAATTTCAGGGCTGGTAGGGTCAGTTGGTGCTAGGCTCTTTATCGCATTGCAAGTATTTAATATCGCGTGTTGGCCTTTCGAGACTCGTTTAAAAAGCGTTAGGACTCAGAAAAAAGCATCTCTGGGAATAATAGCAGTTGCACTCTTCATTGCTGTACCGTTATGGATTTACGGCAAACACTTGATGAGCCACACAACTTTTATTTATACCACCTTGGGGTCATTTTTCGGGATGGATATTATACCGCTTGCAGTTCTGCTTATCTTCCCTGCAATAGCGATCATAAAGGTACTATTTAATTCTTTACCTAATTCTTTAGTTCTAGTGTTAATTCTTATTAAGTCTCTGTATGTCATTATTAATCTAAATTGATTTATTCCGTACAGTTTTTTTGGCCACATCCCGGACGGATTCAAGACCAGGGACGGAACTCAATTGCAAAATCAATGATGTGGTCGTATTTGTCGGCCCTAGTTTTTTTTGTTTTTTGTAACTTTGGGGAGTTATACCTTGACCTAGTCAGTGTCCAGTATAACCCTGATTTCACTAGACTGGATGAAAAAGTCGCAATCTACAATTTGCTACTTAATTTTAATTTCATGGGAAATTTTTTTGTTTACTCCGTGTATAAATCCAAATTTTGGGAAGAATGTGTAAGAATGTTTCGTAGTTTTCTAAATAGACCCATATCCGTGGCCCGACGCCAATGTCTTATTCCGATAGTCCGTTGGCTTGCAGATGGTTACATGCAAGTTAGACGACGTCCACGTGACGTCGAAATGCAAGCAGAAGAAGTTGAGCTGCAAGTAGTTGTACAGTGAGCAGCTATTCTGCTTTCTCCCTTTCTCCAACTTTCTCTGCATCTTCAGTCAATACATAGGTAATATTAAATACGGTTAAAATAATAATCTTAAGAGTTTAAGTGATACAAAAAATTCGCATGCACTTGAGTAAACATTATTGATGAGAAAATCAATTTGTAATTAATTAAGATTAAATTTAAATTAACTTTAAATCCATGTCGTTGCTGCCGAGGCGAACTTGCAAAAATTAGCTTGCAAATTATGCATGAAAAATGAAGTGCATCAAGTGCAAAATAAATCCTCAGAGTAGCTCGTAACTTGCAATTCTTTTAGCGATTGGATGGTAAATTTTATTTATTCAAGTAGATGTCAAACGAAACAGTTTTGATATAATTTTTTACAACTACTGCCATGCAAGGAGCGGACAGAAAAACTTGAAAAACGATTAGAACTTTGGGAATTTCTTGTGAATTCCTTACCCAAACAAATGATTCATAAAACTTGCCACAATTGCCACAATTTTACCAGAAAAATATAATACTTACTACAAACTACAACACTACAAGTACACTACGTTGTACGTCTTGACAGAACGAAGCCCGCACATTACATGTAATTTGCGCATTGAAAATTGTGCAACAATTTTGCAAAATTATTGCACACCTTAATTAATCAAATTTGTCACCAAAAACTCAAACGGACGACAATGACAGGTGACAAGGATAATATGTATTTGAGCACACTCGAGTTGATAAATCTAAGGAATTAGAATACATTTTCAGTGTAATGCATGCAGTATAGTAGTTTTCTGAACCAAAAAAAGTCTTGTAAATTTCTTTCACCAAAAGGCAAGTCTCCAATTCTCTGCTCCCTACCCGAGACCGCACCCGAACCCTCAAATTCCGTCACCATGGACACGGCACGGCGCGACCATGCAGAACTAACTAGATATTATTTTTTGCAAGTAAAAAAATATCGGACGACGATACGTTGGGTGGGACGTTCAATCTTAAATATCACCAAAAACAATGCAAGATGATCAACGTTAGTGTCATAGTCATGCATGCATCGAATTGAATTAGAAAAATCTGAAGAATGGGCTGTCATGTCTTTTGCTTTTTGGATTCCCTCCCAATCCCGAGCCCGACTTCCTTATAATATTTGGACAATTAGGACTCATTTTTTACACAATTTTTAGAAACTAGAACTAAAACTAGAACTAGAAAGCTACAGATTTGGCATCCCTCTGATCTTGATTTTCAAAAATATGCAAGAATGTCGAAAATTGTGCAAAACTGTGCCTGCCTGCCTGCGCGTGGCGTCGAGTTCGCCTCACGTCTAGCGAATACATTTGTAAAGCTCAAGCTATTTTCATACAAAGATTCGAAATTCGAATATTAATTAAAGAACACTTTCTTAGCAGATGACAAGGATAAAACTTAAGATTAAACCATGCAATGCAAGGCGGAAGGACATCATCATGACAAGGTATAAACATTTACAAAATCCGGGCATTCCAAAATCCTGGTATCCAAAAAATATATTCGACCCGATTTCGGTTCCGACGCTCTAAATACTACGGAAGTCTAGTATGGTGCCGTTCATGGATGGATTCTTCCCGTTTTCTTCCACGACTTGATACACGCCGCCATTTCGGCTATTTCGATGCAACTTTTCTGGGGACGGTAGCGTAGCAACTGAGACGGGCTTTTCGGCCGGCTCTTTGACTTCTAGGCCGTGAGCATCCAGCTGTTGAGAAAACAACAATGAGCAGCAACAATTGGATTAAAATTTCAAGTAGCGGCGGCTTGAATTGTTAGCAAAATGCAAATTTTTGCAACTCACGGCTGCCAATTCTTGAGAACTGAACCAGTGGTTCATGATTTTGAGTCGGAACGGGACCAAGAGAATTATGATGACCGGAAGGGCCAGGGCAGCTGGAGATTCTTTGACTCCCCAAAGCAGCACGAGAGCTCCGAGTTGAATGAACGTGAAAATGTGCATCTTCCACATTCGGACCTTTTCAAAAAATTCATCAATTGCAATTACGTAAGAGCTTAGCACATAAAAATTTGCAAAATTTCATCCAATTTTGCAAATTTCTTTGCAATTTTGCACTTACTCGTCGAACGAACGGAACTTGAGGATGATTCTGAACTTGTTTGAAGAGAAGCTTGACCCTTTGCAAAAATTGGATTCCACTCATCGAGCAGACGCCCATGAAGAGAAAAACTCCGAACACGACTGACATTGGGATCAGTTTGAGAATGTCGGCCATGAGGACTGAGAGTCCCATCAAAACGCTGACGGCCAAAGCTGTGACTCTTTGCTCTGAAAAAACAGAACGTGATAAAGTGACAAGACAACAATCATCGAAATCTAGTCTTTCATTGTTGTCAGCCTAGCCTACCCTTGACTCCAACAATGCTTGGCTTTTCTCCCGGAGGATTGTTGGTCGAGTAGACGGTCAAGGCCACCGTGTGTGCAACTCCGCGGACGATGGCCGACGAAATCCAACAAGTGCCAAGGAACCCCATGATGGCATTGATCAAGCAAATGAGCACAATGTCCAAATGATAGCCAGACCCTTTGCGAAGTTTCATTTCTTTCTTTCCAATCAGAAGACTGCAGTGCAGAAAAATAAAAACCGAAATCGGGTGTCAAAATGCTTTCACGTTGGGCTAGAACTAGAACGGTCAGAATTTTTGATCGTAAAAATCGTAGCCATGACTACCCGCCCACCCTGTAATCGAAGTTTCCATGAAGACTAGAATGTAGAGCAGAAGGGCTGGGAGAAACGAGATCCCGATCCAAGTCAACTCAAGGTTGAGCGGATTGATGACCCACCCACGCCCATCCACGGAATTCTTGAGCCCAACTTTCATGGCGTCTGGAATGTCGAGCTTGTCCGTGTCAGTGTCGTGAATCAAAAGGTCAACGAGTGACATGCAAACAATGGCAATCAGCACGGCAAAGTTCCCCAGCATGTTCCTGAGCTAAAATTTGAATTTGGACACAATTAAACTCAAGCCTCACTTGCAACTAGGTCAAATTTCGACAAATTTCAGACAAATTTCTCACCGGTTTCGTGAGATAGCCACTGTTTCGAAAGCCTCTGAAAAAATAGGCGATGGTGAAGGTCCCCAACATTAGCATGGTTGCAAGGAGCGCAACATTAGGACGGTGCTGATCTTCCCTCACGTCGAAATCACCACTATTTGTGTGCAAAAAAGTGCAAAATGATATATCAAATTTATTAAAGGATTCTTAGCATAAATTTGGCATGAGTTCAATCCTTACTCCAAGCAATTGCCATAATTTGCCATAAGTGGGTGGTCAATGTAAATCTGCAAACAAAAACACAAGTTCAAAAATGTCAACCAAAAACTGGGCAATTTGCCAATTTGAGGCAATTTTGCAATGCGAAAACTGAAACTGACGACTTACTTGAACGAGACTCTTCAAACTCTCAGCAATGAAAACGAGTGAAATGTAAGTTGCAAAAATTTCGATTGTGAATCTTGTAAAGTAGCGCACAATCACAGCTCCTTCAAAGGCAGCGACCAGAATGCCAATGATGACCATCCAAAGCCCAATCCACGTCCGAACTGCAAGAAATTCTTCTCCAGACATGGTAAAAGATTGGCAAAACTGTGCAAAAAAAATGAAAACTTGAAAATTTTCGTCAAATTCGGGAAGAATTTCGGCTCCAAATGCCCGCTTTTCGGAAATTACCCGAAACAGACTTTCATCAAAAACGAGCAAAGGGCCCGTCGTGCCAAGAATGAGGAGGGGTTGAGCCGAAGTGAAAGCAAAGAGGATTCCACCCACACACGTTCCGATCAGAGTTTCAGTGATCCCTATGTAATTGTTGGTTTTTTGGGCTAAAAAAACGTGACCCGAAGAATCAAAATTAGCATTTGCGTCTGGTCTGCTAAAAACACCAACTCCGAGTTTTCGGTTTTTTGTTTTCGGACCAACTCAAACTCAAACTTCAACTCACCCATGAGTCCACCGAAAGCAATTGCGCCGGCCACACAAGCAAAGTAAAGAAAAATGATCGTGGCCAAACATTGAACGTTGCAACCGTCCCGAATGTCTGAGCAGTACAACGAGTAGCGTCTCTTCACATCATTTTTGAGCCCACCGAAAGCCTTTCTCGTTCTCTTGAAAGGGTCATACTTTGGAGGCGTTTCATCTGCAAAAGTGATCAGATTTCGTTAAAAAACTTGACATTTGGCAGCACAATTTTCATGCAAATCTGTGAAAAATTGCCATTGCAAATTGCAAATCTCAGGCTTCTCACAATGAAACCTCAACCTAAGTTAATTCTCTGCAAAGCTCTCACATTTTTTTCCATGCAGTACCACCACATCCCCTGACCTAAAAAACACTCAAAACTTGCCCGTTGAATTCTTAACAACAAATGGGTCCCCGGAATTTTTCATTGTTGACTTGTCGGCCCTAAAGATATGTAATTTCACAAGAGGACACCGAAATTTTTAAAATCGTTGGTTAAATCGTGTGCAGATTTCAAATTTTGTTTGCAAGAAATGACACTCTTTTTGCCAAACTTTTGTTTGGTCAACATTCAATAATTGACAAAGTTAATTTTTCCGCGGAAAATATTTTGCGTACCGTTAATGGGCAGGCATGCATGCGTGGTGCTCGAAATGGAAAACCTCTCGAAATCTGCATACGATTTACCCCACGGTTTTGGAAGTTTCGCAAGGTTTGGGCCTTCATCTTTGGGTCCCACCCACAATAAAAAAATTCGGGGGGACTTACTAGCTAAGACAGGCAAGTTTTGAGTTTCTCGAGGTCAGATGGGGTAATACTACATGAGAAAAAATATGAGAGATTTGCATACATTGTAGCCCCCCCCCCCCATCAGTCAAAATTAGCCCCCAGACTAGACTGCACGTAGGACATTAAATGTCCAAATTTTGGCTAAATATCGAGTTACCTCTGGACGGTCTTCGTTCATCTGGAATGTCGACCCCTTTGCCGGCCTTGAGCAACGTCGACCTCCTTCTCAGCTGTTTCCTTAACCGAATTTCTTTACTTTTTTCCTTCAGCTCGTCAAATGGAAACAGCTGATCGTCCCAATCTCCGGGCGGCAACACAATGCTTTCATCCAGAAAATCATGAATTCCTTTCAACAGGTCTTTCCTTGTGTCTGCCCGATAAGCAATGCTGTGAAATTGCTGCAAAATATTACAAAACAATCATCAATCAATTCCAGGAATGAAAAATTCAGAGGCCCAAAATTAATGACAGACTTGAGACTCGCACTCGCACTCAACTCACCATGTTTGACATGAGCGTTGAAATCGATCGCCCGACTTCCTTGTAGTCCAAATCGGATGAACTTGGCCCCATCAGAATAAACACAAAGCGGACTGGAATTGGAACCTACGACAAACGCAAGAAATCGATATCGACACGAAAATCAAAAATTTATCGAAATTGCCCGTATATCGTGTTCTATTCTAGATCTAGAACTCTAAAAATTAATTAACAATTTAATTTTAATTACTTCTGTAATGTTCGGCATGTACACGCTCTCTGCCAACCTCGCAAAAGCCAAGGTCGGACTTTGGAGAGTGTCATCTTTCCCCACGAGCACAATTGAGGCTTCAGCCCCAGAAGGAATTCGCCGCAAAATATCTTCCTTGTTGCTCAGCCACCGAATGTCATCGTCCGAAATGGCGGCCGAAGAGCCCCGCCCCGCCCCGATCTCGAGAGCAATGTGAGCCGGAGAAGAGCGGAATTCTCGGAGCGGGTAGTGCGGTGGTTGAGATTGGCCATTTTGGACGGGACCGGCCCCAGCTCTGATATTTGGAGACGAAATCAGTTCTCGCCCAACGGCTTGGCCAATCATTGAATCATTTCGGATCAGACGACCCACAGCACTACTGTTTCGTCGCGTCACGACCGATGAGTCCAAATTGAAGGCTGACATGAGTGGTCTTGACTTGTTGCGGTCATCCATCGTCGTCTGTCCAAACGAAATCATTGCGAAATTTTAATTGCACATTCCACGTGTGGACTGTTTTATTTCGGGAACCGGGTTCTATGTTGCCCGGAATACCCGGATAAATTTTTAACTCACGTGAAGACTCGTCAAGCTCCCACTGTTCCTTTTGGAAGCAAAGCCCCAAACGCTTTTCCCACCGTCGTGAACGTGCTTGTGTTTGAGAAGCAGGGAACGCAAGACTGTCGTTTTTTCTTCAGTTCGGATCAAATCACTCATTCCCATTTGTTCGACGACGCGGTAAGCTACTCCGGGCAGGTCCCGCTCTTCAAGGTCCATGAGGACGACGCCTAAAAAATTGAAATCACAAATTTGAAATTTGTCAAAATTTGCCAAAATTTGTCAAAATTTGCCGAAATTTGTCAAATTTTGATGAAATTTGTCAAAATTTTGCAGACAATCAGCGTAAAAATTTGCAAATCGTAGGAAAGTTAGTCAATCTTACCGCCTTCCAAAAGACGACGAAGATTGATGAGTGAATGGAAACTGAGGGAAGCCACGTGCGGTTTTCCCCAACGATCAGCCCCTTCTTCCAAATCCTCCTCTGCACAAAAAAATGCGAATTATTCAAACCGAACCGAATCGTGAATTCGGTGCGTTTTGCGAATTTGCGCACACATCGTACGCAAAATTCTTGAGAAAATTTGATTACCGTATTTAATCCATCTGGCTGTCTCTTGCCATTCTCGATCCTCTCCAGACCCTGAGAGCATGTCCAGTTCCACAAATATCTAATGCAAAAAAAAAAGAACGCAAATTTGATAATTTTTGGCAAGCAATTAACGAAGAAAAATCCAACGAAATTCCAAAATATCGCTTCGCTTTGCTCTACCTCGTGCGGTTGGTGATCATATTTGCTGCTTTTTTCGCCAAGTCGATTTAGCCCAGCCGCCCCGCCGTGACCGTGACTTTCGTCTTGTTCCCTTGGATAGAATTTGTGTCTTCGGAATCCCTTCGTGTCTCCGAATCGGTGACCTGGACAAAAATTTCAGAAAAAATGTCTAATTTTAGCACGAACAAAGTGTACACCTTTGGGGCACTCTGAGAAACCTGCAAAACTTACTGCTCAGATCATCTTTGTCGTGTTCCGGCATGTCGACTAGTCCAAGTTCCGGTCTTCCGGTTGAGTCCAATTCTCTGAGAATCAGCGGTAGATCTGACCCTTGCCTCAAGCGCCACTGCGGATCTTCATATTTGTGTGTGCGAATTCTGTGTGCGATGCAAAAAAAACACAAAGGTCAAGAACGCGAATGCTCGCAAAAAAAATTCGCAATATTTTCTTTTGCACGTTTGCTTAGCTTATAGCTTGTGCGGAATTTAGACAAAATTCGTCCTGCTCGTCGGGCTGCGAATTTTTATCTAACTTTGGCAAAAATGGCAAGGTTTTGACGATTGGCAAATCTTGCAGAAATCCGCAAAGGATTTACTTGATAAAATTACAAAAATAGCAACAAAAATCTGCGCAGGCAGGCAGTCAGGCAACTCACTTGTGCTTCTTTTTTTCCACGTTCGGTTCCAACAGATCTTCAGAGGCTGAGTGATACGGTGATCCACCTAGGGAATATTTGATTTCATGTCTCATTAAAATCCGCACCGCACAATCTCCAATTCGGCATTGGACATGCCCGGATAATAATAAATCGACTCGGAGTCATACTCACCAACTTCAAATTGAACCCTTTTGAGCGGGCTGTCCATGAAATCTTCGTAACCTGAGACGGTTGACGTTGTTTCGGTCGCGTTCTCACCCGGAGTACCCGCAAATGACATCCTAGCAAGTAAATAATTGCTGTTTAAAAATAAAACGAATGTGCAAAAAAAAATCGAGAAATTGGGAATTCTCCGAATTCGGGGCCGATTTGTCCGACGGAATGGCAAAGAGCAGAGTCAAGAGAAACTCAAACTCAACTCTCAAGAAAGCACTGGACGGAAAACAAAGGCAATTCTATAAAATTGACGTCGAAGCTAAGCCCTCGTCCTAATCAAATATTCTCATGCTATGTCCTATGCTCCATTATTATTAATAATCAACCGGGTAGAACTCGCCGAACTACCCGGCAAAAATAGCGAAGCGATTGAGTTTAACCTTGGCACTCAGCACGAGCAGAGTAAATGAACAATAATATGGATTCGGAATTCGGAAATAGAATTAAATGTCGGGTTTTTTGGAGGACAAGCCTACGTACAAAAAAATGTACCCAAACCGTGCAGTGTTGCAAACCTAGCCCTCCGGAATCCTCTCAAATATTCTCAATTCGCGAATCAATACGCTTAATTATTATTCAATAAAATTTTTGCAAAGAAACCCGAATCATCCCCGAAGAATGAAAACGTGACTTTGACTGACTTACGTGGACGAAGACGGGTCCGGGTCTTGCAAAAGTGGCCAAGACTCTGGCATTTCTTCTTCCTCAATCGCATCGATTTGACCACTCGGTCCTCCGTGACCGTGACCGTGGCCCTGACCGTGACCCTGGCCACGGTCATGATGCAGTTGACCTTCAGACTGCGAAAGCATCAGCGTATTGTTGTCCGAGTAGTCCGGGGGCAGAGAGGACACAGAGGATGACGTGCCCATCATTCGCGGCACAGAAATCTTTCGCCGGAGAGACGAGCGGTTGGAGGAGTGGGAGTGAATGGGACGAAGCGGTTGATGTGTTTGGCCAAAACTTTCACGGCGATGAGCTGAGAATTGAATTGAGAATGTCAAAAGTCAAACGCTTGGTAATGTTGGTAAAAACGCAGAAACAGTGACAGTAACGAAAAGCACTTCAAATTCAAGTTCAAATCGAAATCGAAGCATGCGATGCCAATGTCGAAAATCGAAAAGTGGTCGTCCTAGTCCTTGTCGTCGTCGTCGTCGTGACTTGAGTGTCGTCGTCGTCAAATCGGACGAGTGCGGAGTGGAGTGGAGAAAGTCCGACCAAATGCCAAATAAATATTGCGAAATCGAGCGTCGAGCAGTTTCAGGTTCAGTTTTGCAATAATTCTACTCCGCTCTGCTATTATTTTTGCTCACTAGTTTGGCCTCTTGCGAAAACAAAAAACTGAAATGATAAGCGAAAAACGATGTACTGTACTGTACGTACGTTTCTCACGGGTATCGGACGTCGGATCATCCGATGACGGACTGAGCAAAATAATGTGTCAGACAAGGTTAGTGTCACAAATTGAAATGAATTGAGTCTAACTGAATGAAAAAAAAATGCAAGCCAAATAAACGCGGTAACCCTACCGAGACCTCGTCGAGTCCTAGTCTTGAGTGCTTGCGATTTGCGAATTGAATCGAATCGCAAGGAATCGAATAAATGTCAAAGTCAAAGAAAGGCAAGTTGGCAAGTAAGTCAGGGGCAGGAAGACGGGACGGGATGGGATGTTTATAAAGCTTTTGTTTGGTCGGGTGAGGAATCCGGGGAACCCGACACCGAATCGAGTAGCGCAGTTAAGGCAAATTTAATAGGAATGTTTACATTTGGGCCCGGATTCGGACGAAATTGGAATGTAAAGTGAGTGCGTTACGTGGCCAGAGTCAGTGGAAAAATTTGGATTCGTTCATTCATTCATTTCGTTCGAGTAGTTTTGTGAATAACAAAATTCGATGACCAAATTTGACAAGCCAAATTTGCCAAATAATGACCACTCGTCTCGTCTTCGGTCTGCGTCTGATCTGGTCTGGCCTGACACGAGACCATCACTTGGTAAAGTGTCAAAATGTCCAGGTGTTCTTCTTTTGTTGGAATGTCAATACATTCCAAATTCGCAACGCATATTCCCAAAATTTGCAAAACTTGTAAACTTGTTGACGACTACTTACATTGGAAATCCCGTTCGTCGTAGTGCCTTGCCTCTGGCTGAGCTTCTGCACTATTTACGAACGCATGATGGTCGAATTTTTGAGGCACGGTGTCAACCACCGGAGCACTCGCCGCTCGAAGCGGCGACGTGTACTCTTGCACCATGTCGTCGAGCAGGGCTTCCCCGGGGTCGGGACGATTGTGATCGTCCATCTGGGGGGGAGGCAAACGTCATTCTCAATTACGCATCAAGTTGTGCAAAAATTTTGCAAAAAAAATTGCATACCGTCCGTCGGAGATCCCGCCTCGGAGGCGAATGGGCAGCGGGTAGAATTTCATCCTGAGCTGAGGCTGAAGACGAAGGGCCCGGCCCTGGCTCTGAAATCATCCTGACTGCAGGTTGGGCAGACACTTTGCGTTTCTCAGACCCCGCCAACATGGATGGGGCTGAGGTTTTGCGAAGTCTATTCGGGTCCACGGGATTCTTAGTTGGATCCATCGCGAAGAATGCAGTTTCGTGATCGTCTGGGGGCTCAACTCAACAACAGTTTATTTGATCCAAATTTTCTCCAATCAATTGGCGATTTGAAAATCTGGCAAATCAAGAGCACACAAAAACAGACAAAAATTAGTGCTAAATTTGCTTGTCAAATAAAATCCAAGATTGAGATTAAGATTAAGATGAAACTATGTAGCTTAATGTCTGCTTGATTGGCAGTCTGACAGACAGTCGGCAGTGTCGCTATGAGTAAAATTGTAAAATTGCACTGCAAAAAGGTCATTCCGAATCGCATCGCAGCCGTACAATCGTAGCAATGCAAAATAAAATGGTTCATTAGTTCATTTCACACAGATAAGGTTGGGTCTGCAGGCAAAATTTACAATTTGCAATCTGCAGCACGCAAGAAATGTGGTCTGGTACGGAGGAACGGAAGATTGGCATGGTAGACAGGGTCGAACCAACGCACGAAGCACAAAGTTCGCACGATTAAATTAAGATTGACTATAATTTTGTGCACAAAGAAAGACTAACTTGAAACTGAAACCTCACCTTGTCGGCGTCGGATGGATTCAAAATATTTCAACCATTGTACTACTTGGACAACTTGCGTTTGCGAATTTACGCTCACTCAGTCAAGCCAAAGTCCACACTTTTGCAAAATTTTGCAATTTTAATTTTAGTCCAAGTGCAAGTTTCGCAATTCAAATATGAAAGGGCGACCCTAGTCTGTACCGTTGTCCTACCTCAACGCGATTGCGAAGACGAGAAAAGAACACAACACAGCATAGCAGGCAGAGCAGCAAGGCACAACAGGGAATAGAATTTTTCGCCCTTCAAATTTTTAAATTAGTTGAATATGAATAGAATTTTGCACTGGACTGGACTGGTCAAAGTTATGCAACAGGAGCAGCAGGAGGATATTTTGGAAAATATAAATAAGAAAATGTGGTTAAATTTTTTGGTGGTTACCAAATAACCGCAACCGCAAGGGAATTCCTCTTCTTGGACAATGCAGGCAGGCAGAGCTTGAGTCCGATTTTTAGAACACGTGACACCACACGTGACTAGTTTAGTCCATTTGTTGTTGATAATTGCAAATTGTAATTAAGAGCAGAGCCGGTAATTAAAAACTACGACGAAGTCAAATTTGACTATGCATGTGTGGATGTCGAGCAGCAGAGTTAAGAATTAACGGGTGGAACCGGTAGCTTTTTTTGTTTACTTTACTGTTCAGTCAAGGCAAGGCAAGGCAATGGCTTTGAGTTTGGAAAACTTGCAAGTTGCAATTGCAACTGCAAATGCAAATGCAACGCGTATGTCCGGTTTAATTACAAATTTACAAATTATGACCATAATTATTTATCAACTGCATGCATGCATGCCAATGCCCTGTGATTTTGATAACACAAAATAAATAACTATTCTTAATTCTAACTACGTTATTGTTTTGTAGTTGTACTCGAGTTTAGATTGAGAGTTCTTGGAATAAATTCATGCTATTTGCAGCACGAGTAGTAGGTTAAGCTAAGCAAAGTGCTGTAGCTCTAACTGTAGCCGTCAGCTGTGCGCTGTGCTTAACTTTAGCTTATCGACAAGTCCACTCCGACTCCACACTTTAATTTCCTGTTTGAAGAGTGGCAAGACTTGACAACAATTTTACAGTCTTGAGTGACTTATGCCGGATTCAGACTTCACTTCAATTTTTACGATCACATCAACATCATTTCACGATCATTTCAACTTCAATTATACCGGACTCAGACTTTACTTCGATTTTGACGATCACATCAACATCATTTCACGATCATTTCAATTTTCAATTCATGCGCAAATAAACGACTTTTCATGAAAGTGAAATGAAACTGCGAGTTTGTTGAAATTCAGC
>JAQGCM010000380.1:0-26964 GCA_034699705.1 Hymenaphorura dentifera | reverse complement strand
TCATTTTGATATATTTGCTTGAAGAAAAAAATTATTCCGGCCGAATCGGTGTGTTGCACCTCGGGTACTTCCCTCGTTAGTGACCTTTCTATATGAAATGACGATATATCGAAATACGCATCCTCGCATAAATTTTGTAACTCCTGGCCCTGCGTGCTCTTTGAGACTCAGAGAATCTCAGAAATCGGATTTTCAAGTAGTAAACGTTTAATAGTTCGATTCAATTGGGAAAGATTTTCGGAACGATCGAAAGAATTCCGCTTAATCGTAAGAGAACACTTGTAATTTGAGTCCTCTAAATCCTGAACCACCAAATAAATTTTTAACCACCTCATTGAATCCTTATCTTATACATTTGCCTAAAAAACTTTCCACAAGAGATTGTGTGCGCACATAGTGAATGACAACTCATTTATCCCTACTGCGTCAGCACCAGATTTTTTTTCTCGGTTTGGCAAGGGATCGCCACTTCATGCGTCGCTGTCATTCCAAAAGCGAATAAAATCGTTCTTTACAATCCTATCAGACTGCAATCGTATTTTGGAATATAACTTTAACGGGCCATATAGCATTAAGTTGAGGAAATTGTGCAATTGAATCTTTTCACACATTTACTAGCAAGATAAGCATGATAAATTCGGACCAAATGTTTTGGCAGCTGCTCTTACCAATGCTGAATGAATTGTGACATCCAGGCGTCATTTCCAGTTTGATTCTCTGCCTGAAGACGTTTGAATAGATCGTCCATTTTTTTCTTCTCTTCTTCTGCTCGAGCAGTCGAACAAGTTGAATTTCAAGTTTGTTTTTCAGAAATCAATATCATTAAGAATTTGAGTGTTTGAGTGGGTCGCGAACTCGAATGTTTCTTGTTTTGAAAACTGACAATCAACTAACATGAGCATGACAAACTGACATCCATTTTTGAAACACGCACACTCTTTTACTATTTACCATGTGCGGAAATAGTTTTTAGGAACAAGATCATTCCGATTCTTTGAATGTTTGATTTCACACAAATCTTGTTGTATCTATCTTCTGCTGTAGGAGGTAATGTCAAAAGCAGACTTTTGATATTTTTGGCCTAAAATGAATCCCGGGTGTTCAACTGATCAGAGAGTGCCGACCGTTCATGTAAAACTGAACTGGTTTAGAATTTAGAATGCGTAGAAAATCATGTTGGTTTCTCTAGTAAACGGATTGGCATTGGATTTACTTAAGGATCTCACTTACACCTCATCTGTTCATTCTACTACAAACTCCGTCGAAAATACGTAAATAAATCTGGGCATTTTGTACTTTGTGCATGGATCTACGTGCTTCGCTCATCCTTTCTTAACCTATCAGAGCTTTTAAACAGAATTTGACGATGACGAGGTTAAAACAGAATCACAATTCGCGAAATGAATATCCTACAAATACAATGTAATACAAATTTTGGACAAATCCCAATATTTAGCCCCCATTCGCGTTGGCTTTTAAGCTCACATCAAGAAGACCTTGTGGCAAACTATTAGGTTGTCTGCCTGATGTCTCTCTCGTGCCTGACATTTCTGGCCAAACTAAATCAAGATCGTCCAGCCATGAAACACTATCGGTACACTTCTCTAAGTCTTTTTGACTAATACAGAATTTACGAAATATTAATTGGTGAATCTGAGCTTACATTGACGAAGTCCAGCAAGTTGAAGAAATTTCCCAAAATTATTGGCGTTCTGTTTTAGTTTAACCTAATTTTAGATTTTACGTGACTCTGCTTTTTGAACTAATTTTAGACCGAGTCTCCAGTACAAGCGCTCGGCAAAGAAGGTATAAATACAACAGCCTTAAGAAAAAATCTCAAGCTTGTAAAAAAAAAAAAAAGGAGAGCTTACCATGAAGACAAATAACACCTTAACACTCCAGTCCAAACAGACGCACACACATACCACAGGTTGAATTAAAAATCTTCGAAAAGAAGTCTGGCGGATGTATTTATGTTAAGACCATAAAACTAGAGATTTCAAACTATCGGTAAACCATGAGTTCATTCAAGTTTTTAACCCGACAAAAGTTCATTGGAATTCAGACGTAAGATCTCCGCCGATCTTTAGCAAAGTCTTATAGAAAATAAAATAACACCGTTTTCAGCGAGTAACTCTACACAGTGACCGGGATTACTACATGGGTGTAGCCAAGATGAAGAATTGATGTCCGGGGTGGGCATTAATCGATTATCAAAATCAATTACAAGTCCATCAAAGTAGTCATATTCCATTACATTGTTCCGTAATAATAGTAAGGGATTAATTACTTTTGAAAACATTAATCTTAATCGACAGAGATTGGCGTTATTCGATAACATATTACTTGCATCGATTAAGGACATTGTATTCAGTAGTCGTACTCGTGTCGATCCGAAAAATCATGTGTCCAAAAGTTCAGATTTCACAATATTTGCGTATTTCATGAAATGAATCGTGTGAACGCAATTATGACGAAGCTTGCTATTATTAGAATTCCCAGCTGTTCTTATTTTGGCTTGGGGAATCAATGAAATGCTAATTACAAAAATAGTGAAACGTCCGTATTTTTAGAACTACTCACAATCCAGATTGTAATCACTGTAACTTCTGGTTTAACTAAATTAAATTTTAGATACCATTGCCTTGGTAGCTTATTGCCTTGGCCTTAATTGAAGTTAGTGAAATCGAAAGTTATAAGAAGGGCCTTCTGATTGCGGTCACTTAAAAATACGTACCTTTTCTAGAAAAAGGGGTGCTGGAAAATATGCGACATAAGAATCGCGCAACATTCTTGACACAATTTTGCACAAAACCTTACCGAATCGTTGACTTGGATATACAACATTGAACACGGAACAGGGAGGGGTATTCGCGAATCGCAAAACAACTCATAAATAAAGCAAGACCGACCTAGTCCTTTGAAACTGAATCAATCCGCTAATATGGATTTCATCAATTGCAAAAATCAGTGGAATCGTCCAACTGTCAACCCACTTGTCATTTGTCTTGCTTTCGAGCCAATAAGTCACTCATTCTGAGATTTGTTGAATTTTAAATTTGCAAAAATCCAAACTAGACATATAAATGCATCAACACATTTATTTGGTGTGGGCATTTTGTTGATCGCAGTTGTGTTCGCTGGTTGTATCTGTAGCAAAAAAAAAATGTTGGCGTTACCACAAAATGTCACTTGTGAAGAATTTTATCAACATTCAGCTCTAAATCTAACAGGGCTGATTCTATACATGGTTGTTTCCAAGTGCTTGCAAGCCCAAGATGCGGACAGTTTAAGTGGAGGAAAAGGTATCGACGTGTTCATTACAAAAGTCGCAAATGAATACTTTACAGAAACAAAACAGGTAACTAAAGAAATTATTATTTAAAAATATCTGATCAGGTAGGTGATTCGGGTTGATTTTCATTTTGGTAAAAATATACTGATGTCACGAGAAATAGTAAAAATTGTGTTAGCTAAATTTTGCAAACTTCTAGCAAACAATACATGAAATAAAAATGAACATTTAATAAATATCAGATTTCAAATTAGTACATAGTGTTGAAAATTCCAATGAGTTCACTTTTTCCAAGCCGATGGATATCTGCGACATAGCATTGCGTGAATTCTCCTTGGAAAATTCATTAAGGCGTTCGGCTTTACTCAGATTTACAAGCTACAATTTCAAATTTTTAATATTTTCAATAATCATACAGCTCAAATCCCTGCTAAATGTTGTAATGTTTACTCAGTTGACTAATCAATCTGTCTTACTGCATGCAGATAATGGTTTTGTACGACGAATCGTGGGAAATTAGTGACGTCTTGAAAAGGATGGGAACGACGACGAAAAAGTCTTTTGTGTGTTATTTCTTGCCACTAGATCCACTATTGGGAGAAAGAATTCATTCGAGTAAGCATTAAATCTTCGTCAATTTCGATACAATAGTTTTTGTTAATATTTTGCTTTCATATTTAAAAAAAAATTCTCAATTTTTTTCGTCGCAGAGCCAGCAGATCACCTTTCTCAACGACAAATTCCAAAGGCAAATGCTTTTGTAATATTTGCCAAAGATGAAAATGGATTTATGAATATTTTGAACCTTGTGAGTCAATACCCTTGGTGGAATATTAAAGCTCGTGTTCTAATCATGGTCAAAGAGAAGTCATTGGAGCCAACAAAAGTAGCTGGATTTTATCAATTCTATTTCATATAATTCTATAATAAAAAATATGCCTTTGAAAACTAAGCTAGAAACATTTGTTACCCCGCAGGGCATTCTGGATACAATGGATGTCGAAAGAATATTTAATGGCATCGTCGTGACTGAAATTTCTAGTCGCGACAATGACTCTGCTGCATTTTCAAACTCAGACGTTGCGCAAGATTTGAATCAAGTAAATTATCGCTAAGCTACAGATCGCTACCATCCTAATATGCTTTGAAAGTTTGAAACTCTCGGACTTTCTTTAGTTGGTTTAATTTTTCAGGTGGCAGACTTTGACTTGTCATTGCAAATAGCAGGACTTGACCCTTACCCCGCAGAAGGACAATCTAAACACGTATTTGTTGCACGGTATTTGAACGGAGAATTCTCATCAAACAGGCAACTCTTTTTGGAAAAAATTGACAATCTTAGAGGTTACAAACTACGCGTCTGTACCTTTGAATTCCCACCTCTTGTCATCAAAAGGGAAATCACACCAGGATCAGGAGAGTTTGAGTACACCGGATTAGAAGTACAGATGCTGAAAGAGTTTGCAGCAAATATTAATTTCACTTATGAAATTTACGAACCTACACCTGGAGAACGTTATGGATTCAATGTAAGGATAATACATATGACGTTTGGAACAATTGAAAGACTACCCGAGAAACTACTGTTCCGTTTTTCATTTTAGCAAGGAAACGGTAGTTGGAACGGACTTATCGGTGAAGTAGCCGATAATCGGGCACAGATAGGATTTGCGAGTGTATTTCTGTTGGACAACAGAGAGGAGGTACAAGGAATAACATTTTTCATAAGTCGAAGGAAGAAGAAGCTTTTTGAACTCCAAAATCCCTAATTGTTTTCTTAAGGCTGTAGATGTTGCTGACCCGTATGACCAAGATCGGGCTTGTTTTGCTGTACCACGCCCAGAAGCATTGCAACATTGGCTTGGGCTTGGTAAATCCAGGATTTATTTAGATTTAATTAATTTTACGGTGATAACAAATGTACACTCCTACCAAAACTAAGCCATATGTACTCCGTATTCATAATTTTTACATGAACATTTTTCTTGCACTTATCCGAGCAGAGTATCCTCATTTTTACAATAATTTCTTGCTCATTTCAGTTCTTCCATTTTCTTGGCAAGTATGGGCCTGTTTCATAGCAATGGCGTTGGTGGCTGGACCCATTTTTAGTTTCATTACCCGACCGTTACAAATGGACGCTTCAATTTCGATTGGGCGAGGCGTAATGTACGCTGTCGGCTCCATGATCTCTGCTCAACATCCTCCAAAAGCCAACAGCTCCGCCCTGAGAGCCTTCATCATTTCTTGGCTAGTGTTTTGCTGGTTGTCAGCCATTATTTACCGGGTATTTGGAACAGAAATAAATGTAATGGTTATTTAGGCGATTGTTCCTAATTGGTAACCGTTATTTGATTTGAGGTGGCACTGATCGTATCCCTAACCGTGGGACCAACTGACTACAGAATTGATACGCTCGCCCAATTAGTGAAGTCAGGATTGGAATGGGGAGGATACGAGGTTAAAGAAAAATAGAAATTCTGAAAAACGTGCTGGAAAATGAAAACATATGAAGATTTGATTACCATTTTACAAAATTTTTGTGTTTCAGGAAGTGCTTAAAACCTTTACCAATACTTCAGACAGAACTGACCAATCCTTATTTGACAGATTTGTCCCACTGACAGATATTGGTGGGGCTCTGGACAGAGTAGCCAAACAAGGTGATTTTGCGGTTTTGGACAGTGGGAAATATTTGCGCTTTGTTTCAAACGGTATTTACTACGATGGATATTCTTCTGCCATTCATGTCACCAAAGAATGTCCGGCAAGCTACAACGTAGGATTCATCATGCCTATCGGCTCGCCTTACATGGAACGAATAAATTTGGTAAGGAAAATATTACACTAAACGTTCAGAAAAATTTGCATTCTAAAAATAATTTCTCCCCGCAGCTAACCCGTAGATTCCAAAGTGCAGGACTGATTGACAAATGGTTGAGAGACATTGTGTTTGATGCCTACTTGAGGAATCCAAACAAAAAAACCGGCATCAGATCATACGGACTTTCCATTGATAATCTCAAACTTTGTTTTGTTCTTGTATTATTTGGAAATTTTTTCGCGTTTATGGCACTCTGTGGTGAGAATGGTGTTTCACATTACTACGCTAGAAAGAAGATTCTCTTGTCACGAAGAAATAGTCGGATGAGTGACAAGAGCACTGCTAGCAGTGACACCAATTCTCCCTCGATTGTCGTTACCGACACTGAGACTACAGATAATTGAAAATCTGTTGCCCAATTTATTTATTATTAGTTTCAATGTATCAATCCAAAGTCATGGATGGATGCAGTTAACAATCAAGCTCTTGATTAGTTCCTGCTATTGCCTGTAAGCAAAAGTTTTGCACTAAAAGTGCTGCAATGTTAAAAATCTAAATACATTTGAAACTTATTTGCAACTCGATTGTTTCAATTAAGATTTAGCTAAACTCGCGTAGCTTTCTACTTAGCTCTTTGTAGCCTTTGCTTTAAAATAATTTTTGTTTGATATCACAACACCCTTGTGAATACTGATTAAAATCTGAGAATCTGACATTCTTGTTTCTCATGAGTCTTTTAACATTATCAGCTGGTGTCAAATCCTGGATTGTCGTAAGCTCTCCGCCTTTCAGTTACATGTCCGTTTTTGGCTTCTCCATTCTTCTTATCACCATTTTTAGCATGTCCATTTGACATTCTCATTCCTGACATTTCAAAATTACTGCCTTGACTCCTACCACGGCTACAGCAACGACATATTTTAACAATAAATGGGTGAATGTATTTCTCTCGATCTTTGGTCATCCTTGTTGGCCCTGTTGATTGTAGTAGTAAATTAAGCGAATAGTAAAATGATAGCGATATGTGGTTGCTTTAAATTGCCTTGAAATATAGTAACTTAATATGTTATAAGTTACCTGTGAGTAGACTGATGATTGAGCCAACAATTACAGTCGTACAAGATCCTATGATCGGGTAGAGCAAGTAGGAAACAGTGTACAGCTTTTCTGGCCATTCTCTGTTTAAAAAAAATTAGATGAAATTAAGAAGGCAAAAAACTGTACGTGCATATGACTTACACGTCTGGCAGCGGCAGCTCCATATTTGCAGTCGAATTCCGATAAGCCAAAAGAATGGTTTGATTCGCAGAACTCAAAGTTTCATTGCTACATTCCGCGATGCTAAATTCTAAATGCGGTGTTTTCCTGGCTATTATTAGGGATGATAATCCAATCCACAGATTAACTGAATGTCCACAGAGAATTCCGACAATAGCACCCTTTAGGAATAAATTTCACCAAATAACATTTTGTCCCTGCGTAGCACTAAACATTTCAGCTTACATATTTGTTTGCAAATGGCACGAAGACGCCCAATACAAATATGCCAAGAAGTGGGCCTGACAGAGCACCGTTGACTGTGATTGTCACTGGAAGAATACCTCCAAGCTGGCTTACCACAAATCCCATGAAAATAATAAGACCTCCGTAAATAAGTCCTGGAACAAATCGAATTATTGAGATAATTCCAATAGAACCCAGTGGAATCCTTGCTATTCCAGAAATCAGAACTCACCAACAACTTTGACGACGGCACCTTGCCCTACATCAGTCATGACACGAAAAACTCGAGCATGTTTTAAAAAGTCTTCCCAGGTTACAGCAGCCAATGAATTGAGCCCGGATGAGACGGTGCTAAATGGTTAACAATTGACAGTGCCATTATAATTGCATTTATTATTAACTGCGACGTTTAGGTTGAAATTAACCTGAGGGCGCCGCTGAGTAGGCACGACATAAATAGGCCAACCAGTCCGGCCGTAGGGGACAAAAACTCGAGGACAAAGTAGGGTGCAATTTGATCATAGGATTTAATGAAACCAAGGGTTAACGGGTCACAATCAGCATAGGTTGCAACTATCAGAATACCACAGAGTCCGGCAAGTACCATCGTAAAGGCTACAGTTGGACCTGTCACCACCAAGGCCCTAAATATTACACAAAATCAGATATTTTATGTTTACTGATTATAGTGCTAAATTCATAGGATTCAGTGGGCAAGCTTACGTGAACGCTTTTGTAAAAGAACTCATGCTGCAGTAACGCTGCACCGTCGTTTGGTGACAACCATAAGCACCGAGCCACAATGCTCCTTGGCCAAATAAAACGGTCAAAGTGGTGTGTCTCGTAAACGGATCAATCGTCCAACTAGATATTATAGCATATCATAAATTGTAGAGTGTTGCCCATTGCATAAAAATTGGAATGAAATATCTATTGCTTTAAACTTGAAAAATTCTATTCGGCCATGATCGTCAGCTATCTTGATTGCATTTGGTAAGCCTCCTACATTAATCGATCCCTGGATAATGACCGCGATCATTCCAGCGAACATCATGATGATTTGAAATACATCGGTCCAGACAACGGCTTTTATTCCACCCTAATTGGTTAAAATAATAAATTCCTGCTACAATTTCAGATTGGATATAACAGTCATTTGGGAACTTACAATGGATGTGTAAATGGCCGCAGAGCCGCCAATAATTGTTATGCCGAGCCAAATTGGTAGTCCTATAGTTGGTTCCATTGCAATTGAAGGAGCATACAATACAACTCCGAGATACTAATGGAATATCAAAATTACGAAAATGAAACTACTTATTTTCGGTTGGCTGAGACGATGATTCAGTATATTTTTGTGTGCATGCTTAACATGGACCCTCACCATCACCATCTGGATAATGAAAGTTGCAGTAGCCAATAAACGAGCAACTTTTGACTCAAATCTTTTCTCCAGATACTGTTAAATTAGAGAATAATCAGCTGTTTAATTAGCCGTGAATTTTTGTTCTCATTGCCAAATCAAAACTTTAGAATACGAGGATACCTCATAAGCACTAGTAAGTCGGAGATTATACAATGTTGGTAGAAATAGTACTCCTCCGAGTGGAATAAAGATGAGTGCTCCGAACGTTGACTAATTAGAAATGACAATACATATGACAATTTTTCTTCATTTTGGGCAATTAAATGAGTACTTACGATGCAAATCAGTGTCCCATGGCCATAGATTTCACCTGCCATCCCTAAAAGTATTGCAAACAGAAATGAAAATAATATTCAAAAGGTTTCATTGACTGGTCAGCAATTAAGCAAAAATTATGTTAAGGCTCACCTAAGACTAAAATGGCACTGGGTTCGCAATTGAATCGAAATGTGATTTGAAGCATCAAAAAAGTTTTTGTTTCCAAATGAATTTGAAAATACAATAAATGAAAAAAATTTGCCTGAATTAAGGTTCGCTCTAGAGTTCGATTAATAGTTGATTTTCAAAATTTTGCAATCATAAATTACCTCATATAAGTTGCGAGTAAGCTCATAGCTATTGGAAATATGGACATATTTCTCCCACCAACCAGTAAATCAGAATTTGTTTTCTGCTTTTTAACAAACGCAAAATATACTCCGATTAGGACAGAGATCCCAAGCGTCGCAATGAATACGATGGAGTCGACGACTCCAAAAGTATGTTCAATCATTTTTTATGTTGATTTGATGCACTAGAAAACGGAGACAGTCAAACAAAAAGTAAAAATATTAATTTTCTTACAAAATACACAACTATTGTATTGATATTTTTGATTACACCAAATTAATACGCATTCAATTTCTTAACAAGTTACTGTGATCATGCAAGTGTTAGTGTATCACCGTACGGTAATCACCGCGCCATCCCTGCCCTAGTAATACTATTCGTACAATTAATTCTGGGCATCCTGAGCTCAACAAAATCCGATTGACATGTCGATTGAACTTATAACAAAGGAGTACTCATTGTAAATTTGTAGCTAAACGTCAACTTTTATTATTCTCTACACGTGTTGTTCACCATTTCATCTCATCATTTTAGGGGAAGAATTTTGTGTTCTAAATCATGCTTCGATTCTGAAGGATTAAGTTAGCGTGACATTCAATAATATTCAATCTTGGCATGATCAATGTTTGCAAATATTTTCAGCTGATAATTAATTAATTGCTTAGTTCATCATTCCTGCGAAAGCTTACATTTACATGAGTTCTTGACAAAATTCAATTTTATATTATGGTGACACAGATAGGCATAGGTCACCAACAACAGCACCAATTAAAGAGGGCTGGGTTCGCGAACTGATAGACATGACATATAAACCGAACCTCTAATGATTGGGCTCAGTTCCTCTACTATTCTATCAATTCTGTGTATTGTAATTTGAGCACAAAATAAAAATGACTAGCTCTTGAATCCAATTGTTACCATTCAACGTGCACACTGCACACTACACACGTTATACAAAAGGAAAAAGTTGGCAAAAATACAGGCAATAAAAAATGAATAATTCACTCCTCAACACTTCACAGAAATTTATGTTAAGGTTTAATTGTTATAGGAAAGTTAGCCAGAATTTCATTTCAGTTTTAGTTTCGCTGCATGCAATCAGCACGTGTCATTTTAATTGTGTAATATTTAATATTTATGCTTCATTCTCAAATCTTGTAGAAGCCAAACGAACGATTTCCTTTCTTACGCTTGCTTAAATTAACTTTGGTCAAATCTTTGATTCCAACATTTCCAACATGCATCCATAGAACCTTAAAAATTATGACATTTTATATTTTTTATTGTAAGTAGGCCAGTGCAAATCACTAAATATGGAATGAAAATATGATTTGTCGAATCTAGCAGTTGAAAAATTTGATTATTACTGTTCAACACAAATAGAAAAACTGAATTATTGTCAGGATGAAAGTTGAGAGGAGACTTCTGAATTTCAACATTTTTAAGTTAATTATGTCTCGTCACTCGGTAATGACAGCTTAGATTTCCTGTCAGTTTCGATTTTGAGCAATGACCCAAAATCATATAATTTAGATTGTCTTTTATTTTGAATTGGAAGGAAGTAAGGATGTAAGTATGCGTAATGCATTCTACTTCACAACTGCACTGATTTTTAACCGCAATCTTATCCTATCGTCAAGTTCCCAAAGTCTTGATGGGTTACTGCGCTTGAGATTACCAGAACAAATTGATTACGGAAATAATCAAATTGGTTTAGAAAATCAGCTAAGTTGACCAAATATTTATCAATTGCATGACACATAACATATACTTAGGTCTTTAGCAATATACTGGCTCTCAAGAGATACACGCGATGTGATCCTTTTGATTTTATTATCCGAGGTAAAGTAGTAACGTTATCGTCAGCTGCTTACATAAAATTACATGCATAAAGCCGGGTTTCGAATCCATGTTTACTTAAAGTTAATAATATTTAAGAAATTAAGACTACTTGCTCACCTGAAGGCGGTGATCAAAATCCAAAAAACAAAATAGAATTGCGATATCCGAATTTTAATTTTGCAACCACAAAATATGGCTACTATGTTGCACAGTGCACTTTTGAATTGACGACACAATCTACGCTCCTACTGTAAGCAAAGTTTGATCACTATAGGTCGGCCACAAGTATTGATTTGATGCTGAAAACAAAACTAATTTCTTTTACCGGAAATAATTGCATTGTTGAGCAGCAGTGGAATGGGAGGATGAAATTAGAATGGAATTAGGTGGGCCGAGTGATAAAATTAAAATTGCAAGCGTTAGAATAGATGAATAATAGAAGGACCTGCACCGTTAGAAAGTCCTGCGGGACACAACAGAAAAGCTGATTGTTGAATGGATTGCTGCGTTAAGCAGTTTCAAATTCGCAAGTGCGAAATAAAACATTTGCAAACTGCAAAGTGAACACATGAGACATTAAGATTCCTGAATTGGTGATTTTGGGATTTAGATTGGGGCAAGTGTTTTGTGTGTGAGTGTGGAGAATATGCAAACTTGGCATGCATGGACTCCTTTCTAATAGATGAGTTTTTTCCACCCTTATCCTTATGCATTTGGCATTTACAACAACCTGCCACTGCCAGCCAGTATAATTGCAATTTGCAAAAATTGTACAGCAATTTATTCAAAGCATACATGACAGATAATGCATATGGAAACTTTACACAATAAATTGGTTCCACATTCCATTCTCAAACTCATGTCACACATTCACATCACATCGCCACATCTTTGAACAGCCGCAGGGAATTTGCAAATGATTTAGAATGCACAAATTATTTGTGTTCTAATTTGCTGAATTTATTTGCGCTCACCACTCAAAGCCGAAGCATACATGGACTTATTTTAATCATGGAAACAAAAGTTTACTTTTTTTCTCGGATACATTTAAAACTAGATCGGATGAAATTCGATTGGAAATAGTTCAATTGAACACAATTTCAAAATTCTTGCAAAATTCATATGACATTTGTACTAGCTAACATTTCAGAGTTAGCAGCTTACAGAAGTTACATACTGTGAGACCATTTGACTAAATTTTTAATTGTGCATTGTGCAAACAACTATTGATTAGGTTTTCAGGCTTGGCGTTCAAGAATTTTAGGAGTGACGGAGCACATGGAGCTTATTGTTCGTTGAAAAGTGACACTCACAGTCACAACTTGACTGCCCAAGGTTAGACCCCGAGGAGAGAAAAGCTAGTTTTTCTCATGACAATGTACAACGTGATTGTAATTAAATGGAATTGCAGAATTGCAATCAACTCTTAATGTAATTTGAGTATTTAATTCCAGCTAAGCTTAACCTGGAAAAAGATAAAATCAAGAAAATCGGGGAAAAGAAGAGTCAGCGAGATTATTTATTTTAATCAAATAATCAGAATTGGTATTATGTAGTAGTAGTAGTTCAGAAACCGGGACGAATGTTGAATACGCACGCTACAGATTAAATTATAGTTATTATACAGCCAGACAAGCTTAGCACACATCATTGCTCGGAAGTTCAAAGTACTTCAATAATTTATTTAAGTCAAATTACTGGTCTTAACTGACAGTAAGACGATGCAGACGGCGAGACTCCAAGAACAAATCAAGAAGTTTAAGAATATTTATAGCAAAGGCGATGATGCTTAGTATAGTCCAATACCTGGGGTAATGCCGATTGATCGTGAATATCAATACTGGGGTAATGCCGATTGATCGTGAATATCAATACAAAGAATGCAGACTATTAAAAGACAACCGGGATAAGGCACGCCGTCGATCGCAATTGAATTGCAATTCATTTTAAGACAGAAGCTAAAAATTGACGTCATACTTTTAATGCACTTTGGGTGGGTGAAAGGGCGTATAAATTGTAAAATATAATCCATTGTCATATTTGTTATTGATTATATAATGAGATGAAACTACGGTTCATCACATTGTGGCTTCATGATCTTTGACTGTGAGTTGTGACGTTGTGAGCGACAGGGGTAATGCATTTTGATTTTATTGTTCAGCCAGTAGACTTTGCCACATGTCTGAACTGAGCACAGGTGAGAATAAAATCAAGAGTTGTCAAAATATTTACTCACGAAAAGATTCTTTTCACAGTATCAATTATCCTATTATAAATGCAAAGTGCTGCGAAAATGCTTCTAGACATGAATCACACTCTCAGCACAATCACAGAAAAAATGACTGCTTCGAAATATACTGCCTGGAAGAACATATTCGTGCAAGAACGGATATTAATCAAGTTTTTTAGTCAAATTTTAATTTCACATTTTCGTGGAGCCAATTAAGCCTGTGCCGATTAAGCAATCTTCTTCAAATTGATGATTCAGTAAAATGTGGATAAATGCGACAGAAAATCTACGAAAGGTTTCACTTTGGATTTTAACTTTTGAAACTATAGAATTGCATGGAGGTTTTGGTCATAAAACGCACAATGTTTTGATTGGAAGTGTTGGAACTTGATTGATAACCGAATAATTATAAATGGAGAATGCTACCAAAATATCTTTCTTTTCAATGAGAGCATTAATTGTATGCATCCAGGTCTAGCTTTCAGAAAGTACCGAGTCCCACCGATATGATACACAAAATAGTTTTATATTTACAATTTGTATACATTCGTCTTTCGTCTAAAACACTAATTTGTTGAAACACATATTGGATTGGGGTTAACTAATTGTTCAATCAATTGAATTGATCAAAAACTAGTATTTTCATTCATGTCGGCAGAGTTTTGTCTCAAGTCTTTACTAACAATATAACGCGATTGGTCATATCCATTCAGCATCACGCTGTTTCGTTGATTCCCTGAACTCCTGTACCCAAACTTTTTACAAACGTAAACCAAGAATGGATGAATAAATGGTTCCAGTTTCTTCGTCAGCTTTGTTCTCCCTGTGAAGCAATTTAAATTGGATAAAATTATAATCAAATCAAATATGTACGTTTTGTAAAGTTTACAAAACAGTCGCAATTTTAAGTTTACCTGTGAGCAAACTGACAATTATTCCGACGATGATTGTTATAGAGGCTCCAATGAGTGTGTAGAGCAGATACGATACCGAGAAGATCTTTTCAGGCCATTCGCTAAAGACAATAAATTGTTGCAGATCAAATTACTAGTAAACTACAAATTATGGGCAAACAGTTCCAACTCACAGATCTGGAATTGGCACAGCTGCATTTTTCGTAATGAGAATGGACGTCAAATTTACAGTTGCTAAAATTTCACTGCTACATTCGTCAATGCTAAAATCTAAAGTCCTGTGCGCCGCTTTGTCTAACAAGAGACCACCAATGCTGATGAAAAAAGTAATGGCTTGGCCAGTCAACATTCCGATAGATGCTCCCTAAAATTAAATTCAAACACACTTAAATTATGCACTACTAACTTCTTTCGATAATTTTTGCCAAACCTGCAGCTTACATATTTGTTTGTGCATGGAAGAAAGATTCCTAGAATAAAAACACCCAGTAGTGGTCCGGAAGCTGATCCAAATACGACTAATGCTGCTGCAAGAATACCGCTAAAATTCCCGGCAAAAAATGCCATTCCTACGGTCAACATACCATACGTGAACCCTAGATATAAAAAAACAAACAGGCATTAGGAAATCTCAAGTCTTGTCGAATCCAAGAATCGTATTCGTACCGATGATTTTGACAATGTAACCCTGAGTTTTGTCATCCATATTACGAAAATAGTCTTGCTTTTTTAAAATATCTTCCCATGTTACAGCGGCCAAGGAATTCACCCCTGATGACACAGTACTGAAATTGAGTAAGGAACTAGGTGAGCAGAATATTTCTTAGAAGACATCACAAAAATTGCATCATTCATCAGATTTGTCTACCTGAGAGAGCCTGAAAACAATGCGGAGAGGAAGAGCCCAACAAGACCCGGTGTTGAGGACAGATTTTCGACAACAAAGTATGGAACGATTTGATCCTTTTTCTTGATAAATCCCAAAGTCATTGGGTCACATCCGGCATAGTTAGCAAACTAAAGCATACAAAACCAACTACAATGTACGTCAAACTTTTTGAATGAATGAAATTTAGAATAGTCTTTACTTACGACAACAATCCCAGATAAGACTGTGAGTAGCATAGCGAGTGCCACCAAAGGACTGGTGATAAGTAATGCCCTTTACAAGAAAGTTCAAATAATTTGAATGATTACATAGTTTGACAGGAAATCTTCTTACAAAACTTTTGATAGCAGAGGCTTACAAAAGAGCCTTTTTAAAAGAACCCATGCTGCAATATCGCTGCACAGTTGGTTGATGACAACCGTAGCCACTCAACCACATAGCGCCTTGCCCAAAAAACAAACTCAGGGATGTGTGCCTGATGAAAGGGTCAAATCTAAAACTGCAAAAGGAAGTAAAAAATGTATATTCAAATTCAATTCCATACAATAAAAAATTGTTTTCTGGGGAATTATAAGTGCACTCACTCTAAAAACTGAATTCGGCCATGCTTCTCAGCGATTTCGAATACATTTGCTAAACCCCCCATTTTGTAAATGCCGTGAACAAGAACAGCAATCAGTCCGGAAAACATCATTCCCATTTGGAAAACATCCGTCCAAACAACTGCCTTGAATCCACCCTAAAGATTAAAAAAATAAATACAAAATTCCACGAATAATTCGTTGAAGCCGGAACCGGAAGTACATATTTTTGACATTTTATATCAGAGTGTAACTTACAATGGCTGTATAGACAGCTGCGGATGTTCCAACGAGGAGAATGGTCGCGTAAACAGGAACGTCTAGCACCGCATTTAGTCCGAGTGAAGGAGCGTAGAGTACAACGCCCATGTAAATTATAATTTGAGCCGTGAAAGTCACAGTCGCGATCAGACGCACTACCCGGCTTTCAAAACGTAGTTCCAGATACTGAAATTTGAAATTCTTCTTAAAAAACTTCAGGAAAACATGTTTCCTTGGCCTAGAAAAATTGGACACTTTACCTCATATGCACTTGTCAGCTTGAGATTATACAGCGTTGGCAAAAATAGAAGCCCAGCGAGTGGAATGTATACCTTGACAATTTAAAAATATTATATCAAATTTTCTACACTGCATTGTAACTTAAACTTTCTTCGAATTAAATTTTTACCAATGAAACGAGAATGATTTCGGCGATGATACTGCCATTCGCATAAATTTCACCCGTCCAGCCTGCAAAAATTCACAAATCGGTGTGAAATGTCAAACATACTTCCGCTCAATGACGATATTGAAATGATTTTTTTAATTGTTGTGAACTGTTGAAATACCTAAAATTATGGTGGCCGAAACATAAGTGGCAAGCAGGCTGAGTGAAACTGGGAAAACAGACATGTTTCCTCCTCCCAAAAGTAGATCATTGTTAGTCGTTTGTTTTTTCACGAAAGCGTAGTACACACCGATAAGAACTGAAATTGCCAAAGTTGCTCCAAACACCACGTAGTCCACTATGGAGATTTCTCCCATTTCACAGACTTTCTAGAATTGAATTGATCAACAAGAAGATTTTAGTTGTAATTCTAAGTAGGACTTCCTAAAAAAAACACAAAACAACGCAGCACGGAATCAATCAATGTGCTGCTCCGCCCAATTAAAACGTGACACCAAACTAATTCATTGATACAATATAAAAAAATTAAATGTCTTGATCTGGACGGCAACTTGTTGACCTTGTCACACTTCGGAATCTTTTCAGCAAGTTGACATCATTTTTTGCTAAGTAAGCCGTTAAGATTAATGCTAGTCTATTAAAATAATATTGCATAAACGACCATTCTACTTGCCTTTTATTATGGGTAGCTCAGCTAAAAGTCCAGAGTCTATTTTGCAGTTCTATTCCAAGACATAACACATGTGTTTTGAATGTTATATTCTATACTTACACTACAATCGTATTTTAATTAACTCTCAACAATAGCATTCTTTGATCTGATGAAAAAATAAATTGGAGTGGAGAGTCAATTAAGTGGGAGCCAATGCCTAGGGAACTGTTCCTCTAGAATTAATTGAGTGACGGAATGAACAATTTATCACTTTGATTTAACAGTTGCATTCTGCTTAGGAACACAAGTAATTAAACTGTTTCGTGGAACTGTATTTCAAAATTTATTGGCATTGTTGCAGAAATGTGCTCGGATGTGTGGCATAATAAACCAATTGCAATAATTCAAATAGCAAGGTTCTTAAACAAGCACATCTCTCTTAAAAAAAACTCACATTGCTCAAGGAACAAATTCTGGAGCATTCCTTTGGGTCCAATTAATATGTATTAATTGGGCAAGTATTTTCCAGTTCTGCTCATGTTGCGACTTGCCAGTCAGTTGTCAATAATTAACTTAAATTCACATGCACACGACATTTTTAAACACTTCAATTTCCTATTCCTTGGCTTCAGTTCAAGATGTCGATGCTATGCGTATGCAGTTCCAGTTCAGCCCAAAAAAAATTCACATCCGCGTGAAATTTTCTTGCTACCTTTAGCTTTGCAACTTTATTTGCAAAACTTTTCACAAACCGGGTTACATACTCTTCAATCTAAAATTAAAGCCAAACTCTCAAATAATTTTACCGAACATTATTAATGTGTCAAATAAACTACAGAATTAGAAATACCAATGCGTTCATGACAATAACTTAGACAAGGAGCAAGAAACTGAATATCATGCCGGTTATCTAAAGTCTAAACCACAAAACTTAATTTCTTTGTTTGGACAACACATGACAAATGACTCGACCGGTTTCTCTTGAATTGATTATTTTGTTACCACGGAGCACTAGCACTTGATTTTCGAACTCACCTGCGGTTATAGACTAAAATATTTTTGGTACGGCTAATCATATCAAAATGTTTTTTTTTACAAATCATGCAAGAAATCAAAAACAAGTAGTATTTTCAGCCCCGATTACCTTATTACTTTTATGTGACAATCAACCTCGTCCAACCTTTAAATTGCCTAAATTAAGATTACTACTGTGCTCTGTCTGCAGTTCTGTGTAGAAGACTAAAATTAAAAATCAAATCCGCCAATACATGATCTTGATCTTTAATGATGACACAACCATCCTCAACTAATTTCTCAAGCGAATCATACATTGTAATCTCTTGGTACAAACACGTGCAATTTGACATTTGAACTTTTTCCACTTTCAACTATCGAATCATGTGTGATTTTCCAATTTCAAATGACGTCAATGATTTCTATTCCAGGAAATAAGAGCAAATACAAAAATTATGTACTCGGTCAACACTACACGCACTTAACCCGACCGGATGTGCCTTCTTCTCGCAATCATCATATAAATTGATGAATATCTTTAGCAGGCTGGTTAGTAAAGTTAGTATCGATTTGATAAAATTGAGAGGTGAGAAGTGAGAAGTGGCATGAGCATGAAATATACTCATATTTATCTTCTGCACACATAATTTATTGTCAACATGACACTTGACAGAGTTCAAATTGACTCCTGACTCCTGAGTGTCCTGAGAGCACTCTTATCCTCTCTACATCCGAAAGGTTCGAAGGACCACATACGTATTATGGCTTATAATGGCCATTTCAAAAAACTTGACAAACTCATGCGAACCAAAACCAAAACAAATATCAACAGTCAAAAGGTTTTGAATTTTCACTTGCAAATTGCAATCTGCAGGGTGGTTAAAAAGTAACTGACTATTTTACATGTAGTACTCATGTACAATCGTTTGTTTTTTTGAACCATGCTGTATATGTACTATATCAGAAATCCTAACAATTTCAAAAAGTTCACATTCAGGCAGTTTTCAAGACAATTCAATTGCTTCGTCAATAGTATTCATTGTAAATTTAGGATTTAATTCAAATCACGCTTGCAGCAGAGTATTCATATGAATGGGAAATAAATTTTAGTTACCAGATTTGGCTTGAGTGGAGTTGACGGATGATCAGAGCAGCCACCTTGATATTGACTTAAATTTTGCCAGTCAATCCAGACCTGTCGTTGATGATGCTGGGCCTGGTACAGAAAAATTAATTTTGGGTTCAGTAAACTAAAGTACTGCAGTGCACTAGTAAATGGTAAAACAATAGCAAAAATAACTTTTAGTCTAATCTGAAGTACGATTTCTTGCAAATTGCGAAAGTAGGATTAAAAGTAGTAGGAATCCAATATCAGCGCGAACAAAAAACTGACTGAAATAAATCAGTAACTAGAGGATTGCAAGTGGATCTATCTTTCGTGCATATAGCGTCTTGGCAAAAATCGAAAGTGTAATTTTACATGACCTCACTCGGAAACACGTTTTAATTTTGTAGTAAGCAAGGAGGTACAACAAATATTTAATCCTTAAAATCAAAACGAAATTAACCCCGTCTTCAGACTTTGTTTTATTCTCTTTGGTCAGTGCCACGCCACACTGCCAGTACGGCTCAGTTATTGTTTAGTCCTAAACTAACAATAAGTCACAAGTGTGACAAAGCCAAGGAATTATCCCACAATTGTTATTTCTGACCAACAATATCACACACGTTACTCCAACTGTCCAACTCACAAACTTAATACTCAGAAAACTAGCAAACTACGATTCTCAAAAGCGTTACAGCGTCAGCCAGGCTTCAAAATTGCAAAATACGAGTCAAGTCCAACTTTGAAATTCCATTGTTGACTGTGTATACCATTCGATTCGTGGTCGTGGCTCACATGAAATGTCTGTCACAATATTACACGTGTGTTTCAACTGAAAACAAATAATTGTTTATTGGATTTGGCATTTTTCCCCATTCTATTTCATCGTTTGCTTAGCAGATTGTACTGGCATAACTAGCATTCCATGTGTACTCCAAACACTGAAATGAAACCAAATGCTGCAAAAGCAAACCCTGTTCTAGAAATTATCTTAAATTTCGTTCTCAGTACAACAGGACAAACAAGAACGAAGATGAAATTCAAAACCTACATCTCAAAATCTCTATAGTCTCAAGCCATTAAAAAACTAACCTTAATCTAATCTAGATGCATACATGTGTTATAAAGCAAAGCACATGCGAAAAAATATGTTGGAATTGAACGCACTAAATTTTGCAAAATAGAATTTATTGCTCACCTGCTACTTTCCAGAGACAGGTGATAATTTCCAGATCTGGGTCAACTGCACAGAAAAGTGGACTAAGACTAACTCGAACGTTTTCAGAGATTCTAATTCTAAACTAAACATTTCAGCATGGGTCTTAATTGTAAAGATGTGCTCATCTGGAATTTCACGGTCAACATAACATGGATGGAGCGTACAGATTCGGTGCCGAAATGTCAAAGTCGATTGAGCAGTCCGGATTATATAACATACAAGACAAAGAGCGTAGGTGGGTTTACTTGGTCCTTATTTCGCGTTTTCCTATCTCGTATGGTATCACAATTTTAGCAAGACAAGCAGCCCACACAATTCCAGCACTGTTTCCCTCAACTCACTATCGAGAGCAATTTCGACAATGGGCAGATGATAGAGAACCTTTCGCTAGAGCTAAATTGTAGTAGGAAGTCGAATCTGGAAAGGCAAAACTGGTCCAGGAGCAGCAGAGCAAATTCTTCAGGAATTCCAAACTAGATATGCTCACTGAATGCGAACAATTCAAGTCCATTATTATTAAATTCGAAAAATTCTTTGCCCTGTGTCCTGGTTGGAATTTGGAATGTAGTGAAAAGATGACGAATAATTTGTTCTTCATTTGAGAATTGAGAAGTTTGGCACGAGAAAACTCCCGACCTCGAATAAGCATGCTTGCAGTGAGTGGGGAAACTTTTCCGGACTCATCACCGAAAAACCGAATTTCCGAATAACCTTAAAACCCGCGGAACCCGAACTTCGGTTTTTTGCTCTCCTTGAACGTTCAGAAAAGACAGTCGAATAAGTTCTTCTAGTTTTGTCATCGTAACGTCATATTCTTCAGGTAAGGAGCCATTCAACTCTCACAATCAATTGTGCCATAATATTTCCAAAAAGGCATCAAACTGCAAAATTTATGAGAACTTGAGCACATGAATGATTCGGATCAATAAGATTAAAAATTGGATATAACGCTCAATGCTAAATTGAATAGAATAAAGTACAATAAAAAATTGACTCTTCTGGTGCAGGTACAAGAATTCAATATTTATTGTAGTTTCTCAAAGGCAGATAAATGGACTAATACAAATGCTAAGCAATTTTCTTGTTCGAATTCATGTCATCGTCAAATTGCCAAGTATTACGTCATGCGATTATGCCGGTTACTGTTCCTTTCTGTGAATCAGCTTCAAAGAGCAACTATTAATATTCAATTACTAGCTTATGGATTTCGCTGTCAATTCTGTCCATATCAAAATTGTTACTCAATTATCAGCACAAACAACTCAGAATTCTGAAAGGAAAAAAATCCTGTCAATCACCATTTGAATAGAGCGATCGCACTTATATTCCAAATTGAGACACATCAAAAAGAACTCTACAGCACTACAATTGCGGCACTAGACGCATTCATGTTTTGATTTTTGCTTTGTTGTGGCTGTAATGATTTTATAGTGCGCCGTAAGGGTTCTGGTTCCTTTTTTTTGAGTCGGGTTCGGGCTCTCGAATAAGGAACCCGATACCCGACCTGTGCAGTGCAGTGCGGGTCAAGATAATTATATAAGTAATGTTTTTATTTGATTGAATTTTTTTTAGAATTTCTTAATAGCACGAACTAGCATGCAATAATTTGGCGTTTGTTAATTCATTGCCAAAAGTTATCTCAAATCCATAATCCTGACGTAAATTAGGCGTTTATGTCTCCATTATTGTAGCTGTAGCTGTCATGGTTCTATTATAATATTTTTACTCTAGATAGATCTGAAACAGAATCCAAGTAATCTTTTGTCTTTAATGAATTTGAAATTTTACAAGCAAAACTACAAATTTAATTGTCGAGCTGCATTATTGATGCCTGAAGTATGCATCAGTGGAACTGCTATCAGAACATCTAGTAACCACTTAGAATAATTTATTTCAACCTCATGAATCTCAATTTCATGCGTGCATTTGTATTCATATGCAGAAATATACATTCATTATCGATAGAATTCTCTCCGACTGAAGATCAAAATTCAATTCTTTTAACATGCAAAATTTGGGGTGTGACTCAAGAAACAAATGCTTTTCTTTAAATTCATTTCCATGTCTTGCGTCCTTGAATATAATATTTTTTTTATTTCATTTCCTCAAACATGTAATTGCAAAATTAAGAGGATATCCTTGCGTGTCAATTCTAGGGAAACTCAATAAAGTCGAGATTGATGATTGATTGTATTAGCGCCTAAGTTACACTGAACTCAATTTTAAACATAATCTGTATTTTGCAAACCATTTGCAAATACAAATAAAATACAAATTTTGAATTGTATTGATAAGGGTAGAGACCCGAGCCCAACAAATCAATATGAAAAAGTCGATTTTACTTCAATACAAGTATGCGTTTGAAGACCACAAATATTTTGTTGATTTTCTTCGAAGTTTAACAGGAACGATAAAAAAATTGAGTAAGTAGCAATTTATTGTTACATCTCATTGAATATTTTATTCCATCAAACCAAATAATTTTAAGGAGTATTATTGTCATGTACTTCGTCACTGCGTATGTCAGGCATAAACTAATTGACTGGAATGGGGTTTTCAGGAACTTAATAGGAACTATACACTAATCGAACAATAGAAGAACGCTTTCAAAACAACAAGATTTTTAAAACTAAAGGCAAAATGCTACAGGTCTGGCTTATCCTTTAAAAGTTTTTCGTTGGACTTTCTGAAGTCGTCAATGACATCAACCACTTTCCGATAGACAAAAGATCCATATGATTTTGGCTTGCAAATTTCCAAATGATTCACTTTTGGAAGAGAATAGTATTCACCGTATCCCGGATCTAATTCAATAAGAAAATAAAATCAGTTAGCTCCGTACACTTGCAAGCGATCATTGAAATCGGAAGTACCTGAAGATTTCAAAGAAACCAACGTGAAATTGATCCCAAGGCTGCTAAGGGTTTGAGCCATTTCGCCAAAGCTTACAACTCGATACGAATATTTTTTGCACAGCGCTTTGAACTCTTCATTGAGTTCACCCAACTGCTTCGCACCTATAACAATACACGACTATTCACATCATAGTTACCTCAATATTACAATTCGAAGATCAGTCCGTTTTCGCTTTACCTTTCCCAGGACTTAGCTCACTGATTTCAATCGTGGGCAAAAGGAATATTCTTCCTGCAGAAGCCATCCCAAGCTGAGCACCGTAGTGCGGCGTACTGTAAAATAGAGCTGCTTCGGTGTTCACGCAAACATCCTTTTTCCTCGGATCTCGACTTTCGGATGCTAGTGGGATGAAGAATCAAATTTGAAATATTGTTTAGTAAAACCGAAAATTCTTAGAAGTGGCATATAATACCTTGCACTAGTAGCTGTTTAACCAGAAGACCTCCAGCCGAATGGGTCACCCAAATGATTGGTCTTTTACCGACGTCTGCAGAAGTTAATTTATCCAAAATCTCTGCACTCCTGTCGACAAGTGAACGACTGAAAAGAGAGATCGTACGTCATTTAAATTAAAAACAAGGAAATATTTATCTACATGTTACCTTAAACTTTCGATGGGCTTGGCTGGATTCCAACGCGTCACAAAGCTCTCAAAATCAACCCCAATCACTCTTGCGAATTGGATGTCTTTGGGCCTATCAAAGAACCCATTTGATCATTAGAACTGTTTTGAGCATGTTTCCAAATAAAGCAAACTTAAAAACTCTTACAGCCAATCCTTCGGCCAGCATTTGGTGTTGGGTGTAGGGACTGCGAATGGAGGTTCAAGTTCTATGAGCTCGTCTTTCCCAAAATAATACATAACACCATCTCTCAATTCACGATTGGCAGGTTTGTATTCTGAATCTAAAATTTCGATAACTTTACAAATGTGCGTTCGTTCTAAGCTTTGTTCCGAAAACGCCAGGCCCAAGTGCTTACGTAGATCAAGACTTATTGCAGGAAAATTGGAGAACGGGAGACGCTTTCTCCAACTTTCAATTCTTTCGGCCCACATTGACCTAGCCCCTTCTTGTAGCTCAGCCTCAATTTCTGTTTTCCAATTTATAAGACGACATATCTAAATCTTGGGTAATACGTAGAGTATATATTGTACAGAATTCTTTATCAAGCAATGAACTCACCTAAATCTTTAGCGATTACTTCGTCTTGTGCGGAAGATGGATTTCTTAAACGCCAAGCTCGATCTCTTAATTCAGCATCAGAATTACCCCCTGGACTTTCTACGGTACAGCAAATTATACCATTAACATATCCAGGCATAATACAGCAAATAATAACTATTCTAACATTATGAATCCAGTACGCACTTACCTTGTGCCAGATCATGCTGTCTCCAAGTCCGAAACACGCTTCCCATAATACCATGGACAAAAATTATATCGACCTCAAGACATTTCTCGTCAAATCTAAACCCCGGGAAAAGCTGGTAAATTCCCGGTGGGAGCAATGGACATTTTGTTCCTTCCCGATCTAAATTTTGTAGGGCCTTCCGGGCAGGTAGACACAATCTAATCTCATTGTCCACCGAAAGTTCTGAGATAAGGCGAAGAAGACCTTCACAGATAAAGAGCATGGATTAGCCTTTTTTAATACTGCTTGCCAATAGCTATTTAATTCAATTGAAGAGTTGCATTCAAAACAAACACATTTTATTACCTGCCTTTTCGATAAAATCTGTCGATTCAGGATGCCACGTTACATTGCATATTATTTTGGCAATTATGCCCATTATGCTGACGTCTTCTCGATGCTTTTTGGCAATCACAGCCAGTAATTGTAATATTCCCAACCTGTTAATTTCTGATATAATATCGTCTCATTACTATTTTCAAATCCTTTGCAACACGTTTTTGCGTGAATAAATTGAATACATCGATTAACAACCAACCCGGCATTTGATGCAGCAGCCTTGTATGGCTTAGGATGGCGTTGAGACAAGGAACTAAAAATCTCGCTTCCGAAATTCTTCTTAGTGGGTTTGTGAACACATGGAGGTCGGATTCAAAACTAGTTGCAAATTCCTGTGAATATAGAATTCTCATACTTTAAGTTAATTCGAAGAAAAACCGAAATAGTAAAAAGACTAAAACGTTACGAGTTGATTCTCGTAGTACTCTTCGTAAGTTGGGTCAAAAGCAGCAATCGCTGCCTGAGCCTCTCTGAGTACTTCTTCGTGTATATTACTTGGTGGAAGGCACGTCAATACTTCCCTCATTTTGGCTGACAATGAGAACTGAGAATGTAAAAACGAGTCATGTTAAATTTAGTTACATTGAAACACATTGTATTCCAAAAAAATCTGTAATTATCCAAAAGATTTTCATACATCTTTGTGGTGCGCAGAATTCGCACGAGGATTGGGGATCATCCGAGGGTCCGCTGCAGAATTGGCAAGCGCTACTGCAGTTTTAAAAGTAACACAGGTGGAAACCGCATAACACTCCATATCTAGAAGATACAACCAAAGTGAAATGGTGTAACTTTTACCCAAAAAGAGGTTGAAACGAAATAAATCCAATGCAGTGCGCCACAAGGGTTCGAGTTCCAGTTCAATTTTTTTCGAACCCAGAATCATCCGGTGCACTTATTTTGAATCATTCATAATTTAAAGTGTAAAACCTGTAAGATTATTCAGTCCAGCAAGTGTTTGTATTGCCGCAGCTCGAATTACAGGATCTGGAAGTATTATTAATAAAATTATTGATTCGCATAACTTCTGTTCATTGTTGCTGCATAACTTTTTTTTTACGTACCTGGACTATTTGTTTCCTGGATAAAGTGCCAAATTGGCTCCCGACAATAGGAAATCACAGAAGGAAGTAGTCGCATCATGAAACTTTCCCAGATTGGTATGCTTAGAGACACTAAAACCAAGTGTTCAATGAGCAGAAAATTTATAAAGATATTCATTATTAATATTCACCTACTTGGGTCTGAAGCGTACAGGTAGTCACTTAAGGATTTCCCATTAATAGCGGCAGAATTCTCTGGCAGACATGACCGAAAGTATTGTTGAAATAAATAGAATTCATAGCCGATAGCACTATATCCAAATTGACAAAAAAACGATATTATGGAAAGCGTTAAATGCACCCAAATTTTCCAAGGGGTCTAGTAATCGAATTCACCCAAATCCATAGTTGACCGCACTCGCGAGTGCTGAGTGCTCAGGAGTGCGCGAGGGGCCCTCAGCACTCGCGAGTGCGGAGTGC
>JAQGCM010000379.1:0-26994 GCA_034699705.1 Hymenaphorura dentifera | reverse complement strand
ATGATAAATCGTACACGCACGTTTCGTTTGATGAAGGTCATTTTTCAAATTAAATACAAATAATGCTAAATGTCAAGGGCCAGGCAGAGCAGGGTCAACCGGGGAGGCTCAGCTGCTCAACAAATTGAGCTGACATGCTAATCGTAATGTGGCAATAATAAAATAATGACAAATGACAACAATTGCTGAGTGGCGACAGTGGCGAGTGGTCATTTCCCAATTTCCCATTTCCGTATGTTATCGACTTATCGCCGTAATCTCAACGTACATAGTTTTACAATATGACGACGACAATGACAATACAATGTAGGTTGAGGTTGCGATGGGTTCGCTATCTTTTTATTCCGCAAAAAGCCCGGCTGGAATTGTCTTTTGTGTATTGAAAAATTGCATTGCAAATGGAAAGCGTTGTTGCATTGCATTGCATTGGATTTCCATTCACTTGTTGAGCGTGTGGCTAGAATTCGGTTCTCAACTTTTTCAGTCCGCTTTGGATCCTCGTCTCGGCCAGTTCGTCTTCGTAGTCGTGAAAAGTGCGGTGTTCTCTGCTTTGCCAACTTTAACTTTTGTCATCTGCCTGCCAAGCAAGCCAAGTGCCAACTTTCACCAAATCACCGGCAACACGTAAGGCAACACAACTTAGTACCAACTTTCTCTTTCTTCCATACCAACTGCGTCCCAATTAAATTTAAAATTTAAATTAAACGCCGCAACCGGAACCGCGGAACCGGATACCGGACGTCTGTCATTTTACTCTAAATTTCCGCGTCGTGTGGTTATATGCATGCATATTAAGCTAAAGACAAAGAATTGCATCATGCCAAACTGCCAAAGTTCATTTTGTTCTTGTGTACCGGCCTCTGCAATATTACTAGACAAATGCGCTAAATTTCCCACTCTCATTTTTGTACGAAATCCAGTGCTGCATTAGATTTATTTGAGTCTAAACAAAAAATGCCTGTGGTTTTGTGCATACACCGTAGCTGTAGCTGTAGCTCTCGTTCTGGCCTTCTAGTTACGGATGAACCGATGAAGGCCATTAAAACTGAGACTTTCTATTGATTCGGGTTCGGGTTTCGGACAGAAGACATAAACAGGAAATGTAGTCAAGCTTAAGCAATCACACACGCATGTATTATAGTACCAGAGATGATGGAATGATGGGTTGTACTTTTGCACTCTTGAAAACTCATTTTTGCTGGCTGCTAAAGGTCAAACAGTCGGTCGGTTCATTTCGATGTTTATGACATGTCGATAGTTTCGAAACATTAATTTCAAGCTGTATACAATTAAAATAGATTTGCATGTGCGATGACCCAGTACAAAGTATTGCGGAATGCGCATCCAAGTTTTTCTACGATGAAATAATACGAACTGCATGATTAGAATTCGCAAAGCATGACTAGCGGATTATATGTTAGCGTTTAGCTTGGCGCATTTTCGACTTGGAATTGATTGACCCTATTCAAATGTTTATGATGACAAGTTGACAAATAATCAATCCAAATTAAATTCACATTTTGATTTAGTCTTCCATCACTTTACATTTATGAAGTACTTTTGAGAGTTGACTGACACTTGACTATTGACTTGTTCAAAGGCAAGAGAAACGATAGTTTAGCTAGTATTAGGGGTATCTTCTGACCCAGCTGTGTCTTGGAAGTTGAAATACACAACTAAAGTCTTTCCCGTTCCCAGATTGAAATTATGAAATTTTGCTTTCCTGTGAACTTTGCCAGCCGGCAGCCCCATACTTAACAAATTGACATTCGTGTAAATTTTCAATTTGTAATGTGAAAAATACAGCGTGGGCTGCGTGGGTAACTTCTCATAATTTGTGTTTTAATGTCGTAATTTGTAAATTTGTCAGGGAATCCAACTATTATAGTTCAAGTTCACAAGAAAATTGTCACTTGCACGACAAGACACACACAATGTAATCAAAATTTGGAGTGATCAAAGTACATGAGAATGGATTTCACTAATACATGATTCAAGTGTTAAAAGTGTGAATTAGAGAGAATTTTAATATTTCAGTTTGTTTCCCTGTCACCCTGTCGCCCTAGTTTATTCTTTCATCGGTTGAGCTAATCTTCTTGCGATTATGATAGCAGACCGTACGTGGACTCTGTCCATGACATCAGACGACGTGAGATAATTCGTGCGGTTGCTAAAAATTAAAATTAAAACAAAGGTTTTTAATTTAAAGCTGCACGTCACACTTTCGATTAGAATGAAGTTGTTTCCATAAGGCTGGGGTGATTGATGTCGATGTAGTTTGCACCATAAAAGAATGCGGATATCTACAATGTCAAACGTATTTCGTAGCATTAAAGCGCCCGTATTGCTTGAAATAACGTAAACAGCTTTTGTACCTTTATATTTAAAGTTCCAAATCCAAATCCCTTGGTTTGTATTTTTTCATACAACAGCATCCAAATTCATCTCAGATTTTTGAAAATATTTAAGCTATAAAAATAGCACTTTTTTCTTGCTATCAATGGTATAGTAGGATTGAGCTGTTCTACTTTCGCTTTTGTGAGAGCAACGGAACTTACGGAACCCATCATATTCAGACTTGCACCTCACAACGGAAATCGTGCATGTTTTCATTTATCTAGACCCGGCCAAATTATTTGGTCGGCTACCGCTACCTGGAGCTTGCCATAGGCTTTGTCAATTGTTGCAAAAGGCCGATGCGGTCCAACTGAACCAGGGCTAAAGAAAAGAAAGGGGGTAGCCGGGTAGATGGGTAAAAGTAGAACCCAGGTAACCAATATTTATGAAAGACATTTGTTGTTCAGGTCCAAGGGTCTCCTTACTCTCCTTGTACATCTGCACCCTTGCCTAACGTATTTCTCAAGTCCACTGCCAATCACTCTTTCGAGAAAACTAGAAAAACTAATAATTCTGTATGTACAATTGTGGAATGAGTAGATAACAGCCTGGAGTATCTTCGTACAAAATGTCAAATCGCAATAATGTCGATGCGCCTCTAGAGAATGTTCGAAATCTTGTTACGAGGTTCTCTGGACAGAATCTAAACTCGGACCAGATGTTGAGAAAAGGTAGAATTACAGCATTTCAATAAACAATATGCTTATCCGCTTCGTCAATGTTGTTTAATGAAATTGTTTTGTGCCACCTTGCCATTCGGAAATGGCTTCCTCCTGTTTCATGCATTTCAAATGCCAGCTTGGAAATTAAATTAATACTTTAGTATCTGACGGTGAAATGTAACGTTGGTTTCAAGGACAGTAGATTCTTTAATTAAGGGGTGATAAATTTCTGTAAAGAAGGATTTCTATCTTCGTGTCGAGAGTTTGTAATCGTAGTGCTCGCTAGCCTTCAGGAACTAATTGAAATTGAACACGAGATTGCTTGCATTCATGTTCGTGTTTTGCAAAAAAAAGTAATTCCTACTCATTATTCTATCTATTATTAGGGAATACTTCATGTGTTTCTGCTCTTTGTGCTTGAATTAACCCCAAAAGCCCTAAATGCAGTTTCTTTCTCGTGTTTATGATTCCTTGGTTCATCATGTTGACGTTACGCTCTTTTCGGACTGTGGCTAACAATAAGTTGCTATTTTATTATTTTATTATTTTCATCACGGACGAAGGACGGAAGGATTCCTTAGTAAGTAGTTGTAGTATATTTGCAGTACGCATAGATCCACCCGTAAAGTCAATCCCGATGTGGAGATTAAAAAATTTGCCCAATTCAATCGAAATCTAATTTATAAAGACAATATTTGTTCTGTCGATGTCGTTCTGCACTTTGAATGAGTTATAGGCATGCCATTTCAATACTAGGCAATAAGAGCATTTGAGGATTGAAGATTGTAACTGTCAGAAAATCATGTCAGTCCGGTGCGGTGTCCATTCATTCGACATATGGACATTTATTTAACCGTGATGTCAAACATATCAAGGCATTCGTGTGCTATGAAATGATTTAGCATTTACCTGTTCATGTGCTGTAAAATTGTTCAAGGAACAAACAATAAATTTACATTAATTGTGTTCCACTTCAATTTCAATAATGTGTTGTGTGTCATCCTCCGACAAGCTACAAATAATTTATGCTCATGTTGGACATTTTGATCAATAAAATTGATTTTTAGACCGTTTGTAACATAATAGCCGGGCCAAAGCAAAGCACAAATACATAGGTGAAAGGTTAGACTGAACCGGGATCCCCCCAAGAAGCTTATTTATATACGGGCAGCATAGCAGTTCAGTTCAAGATGACAATTCTACATTGTTTCTTCAGAATGGCTGTAAAATAACTGTAACGTTTATTGTTAGGATCTTTAATTCCTAATTGTACAGTAATTGAGCTCTCCTTGCTACAGATATAATGCAGCAAGGAGTTTGACAGTTCCTTGTTGAAATTGATTTATGAGATCTAAAATCGAGTAGGCTTTTTAGAATTGTGTGATTAGCGTTTAATGTTAAGTCAGGCAGTTAATTCAATTCTGTACTTCAACGTATGTATGTGAGTCACATCAGCTATTTGTTGTCATGCTGAACTACCTCTAAAAATGAATTAAAGTGGTCAGTTCAGGTTACTGGTTTTATTTGTATTATGCAATTAACAATGGAGGTAATTCTTATTCGTAATTCCTGATAACTGAGCTAGCCGTAGCCGAGCTTATCATCTCTGCGTTAGCCTGGCAAGATATCGTATTGAACGCAACATAGTGTTACATTTCGCTGTCAATAATTTTTGGACTACAAGAAGCTAGCTTCAGTTAAACATCCATATTCTATCCTTCTTGACGTACTGTGGAACCTTGAAAAATTCGATTTTGACAAGCGTTGTTTTACTGTATTGTATTATTGGAAGTTTACGTATAAGTTAGGGTTGTTCGTCATATTATTGAGAGAATTGTGTATTTATTTTTAATAATATTTCAGACGATCAATAAAAGTGTCAACTTCGCTACTTCAAACTGTTCAACCTCAACGGGCTGTGCAGGTCCCATCCTTCCCAAAATACATACTTTCAATTAAATCTAGTTAAAAAAAGGATGAAGATGCTACAAAAAACATAAATAACATTTCAACACAATTTTTACCAAAAATTCCACTGCTTTCTAAACTGCTGAGGAATTCATGACCAGATAAGTGTCTCATCAAAGGTATGCAAAGTCATAGTCGACCAATTTCGTTTTAATCGCTAACAATTTCGCTAAGGAGACTGGCAGGAAACAATGTTCCCTCTTTCCTCCTTATCTTTATCCCATAACAACGACGGCCGACGGCCTTATATCCAATCCATTTCTAAAATGCTATCATCCGATCATGAAAAACTCTTATTTCTTGCAAAAAAAGGTGTAAAGAACAAAAATCAATCCCAATCCTGACTAAATATTGAGGAAAGTTGTCAATTATTTCTTGCGACTGATATAATTGTCGAAAGTCGAACTAATAATAACATTATCTTGAACAATTTCTTTATTTGGAATAATCATACCGAATTTTTTGTTTTTATTAAGATAAATTGTTAGCAAAAAGGGGAGCACGGAAGTGAGCCGTTTATATAACTGTAGTTGATTAGTATGTTGGAGTAAGCACTCCGATCCGGGTCCGGCCACGGCTACAACTAAATTGACGTAGGACTAGTAGGACATATAGACAACATTTGATTGATTCAATCAACAATGTTGTTCCACGAATTTAAATAGTTGGTCACTCGTTCTGACCGAGCTCGAGCAAGCTGTGTGCTGAGCCTATGAACTATTCTAATGAAACGAACTTTCGCAAGAATTCAGTGGAGAATTTTCTAGTGAATCACCTTGAATCAACGTTTCAAAATTGAGTTAATTGGTGTACTTTCCTGAATTTATCCTTATTATAGACAGTCGAGCTTAAGTCTTGCGTAACGGAGAAGGCCTTGACTTTCTCTGCTACAAAAAGTCTCCAGTTAGAAACTCAAGCTCCTATGTCCTGTCTAATCTTTCTTCGGCTGCTTTGTGCATAAATTACAACATTTTAGCCCAGAAATTGCCCCGTGCTAAAGTTCCAATGTTCCAAGAATTTTGCCATATGTGCAGAACCATTGCTTAGTCAATAGGACTAGCAGTGGTGCGACGATTGGTTCTGGGCTAAACGATGTGAATTTAGGAAGGGCGTTGTTTATGTTCTTGAATAATTAATTCACCTTTGACATGAATTTGAAGTCGACTTGCCTATTTCACTCCACTGCACACACTTCATTTCCCATCAGTTTACTCAATACTTGGCTTCTTCTGACGACACTTAATTCATGTCATATTTCTACCCGACTCCCCAATCATTATTTCTCCAGAATGTTCTTTTGGTTGGTGATAGCCAGGTTCTTCCTCAGTCCTCCACAGGCGTTCTTAAGAATGTTACCTAAGTTGAATTTAGTTAAAATTGTGAAAACTAAGTGATGGGTGGACTCCTAGGGTGTTTAAACAAAAATCGTAACAATGATATGGGAGGGCTTGTGGCCACTGATCAGAGCTATTCGAACTCGAATAGAACTGGGAATGCTCTCGGATCCTTAGCCGTCATGTTTACGAATACAATGTCTCAGCCAAATCTTAAGCGAGTGAAACCACTTGACGCAAGTGATAACAGTGCAAACATGTCAGTGGCAGGAGTAGATGTTGACATAAACAGAGGTAGTATTTGGAAGTACTCTTAATAGGTACATCATCAAATTTTTATTAACAGCAACTTCAGGTGTTAAAAACTGCATCTTCGAGGTTCGTAGTAGACTAGAATTTTAGATCAGTTAAAAATTCCAAATGCCTCCACTAGAGTAAAAGCTAGAACTGCTTTCTTCGTCCGTCTTCGTCCGCACGTCTGCCGTCCTTTGTGGAAAAATTGTGTTCGTCTCGGCGACTGGCGACTATGTCAGCATTAGTTTATTTGTTGTAGCGCAACTCTTTGTAAATCTTATGGAAGAATGAAATGCTAATTTTGAAATTAAAAGTCTCATTGTTGTAACCCATTGCAGCCCCCTACACTTCTCGTCCAGAAAGTCGTCCTACCAGTACTAGTCCGCAGGAGGATAACAGTGAATTCATTTTGGAAGAAATGGCACCACTACAGATCCAGAAACCCGCTCCGTTTTTCCAGGGAACAGCTCTTGTGAACGGCGAATTTAAAGAAATCAGTTTGGAAGACTACAAAGGAAAATACGTTGTTCTCTTTTTCTACCCATTGGATTTGTACGTGAAGCGGAAAGTGTTTGATCGATAAATGGAATTAGGTCTAATAAATGTTTTGTTTCTGTCCGCAGCACTTTTGTTTGTCCGACTGAAATCATTGCTTTTTCGGAAAGGGCTGATGATTTCCGAAAAATTGGATGCGAGCTGATTGCAGCTTCTACTGACTCACATTACTCTCATTTTGCTTGGTGAGTATAGACTCAAATAGGATCGTAAACTCGTTTTGGCTGTCATTCTGTCATTATTACGCAATTTGGCTTACTTCAAATATTTTGATAGGGTAAATACTCCGCGAAAGTCTGGAGGTTTGGGTCCTATGAATATTCCGCTACTTGCCGACAAGACCGGCGAGATAGCTCGCAAGTACGGGATTTACAAGGTACTATTTTTATTTCATCTTCCTTACTATTGCAATACCATGCTCAAATATCTACCATATTAAAAATGCATACTTCCTTTGCCCGCTCAATGAAGAAGTGTTGAAAATCATTTTGCGGCCGGTTAGTTAATTTTTGTAAACGTTAAATGCAATATAATTAAGAATAAAATGCGTTGACTTCGGTAGAAACTGTACCCTGTTTAATAGATGACGGGTTTCGCTGTAAACTCTTTCTCACCCCTTGCACTCCTACCCATTTAACTAGCGTCACTCTATTTCTATGTTTCCTTTGTAGGACTCGAAAATTCATAAACTGTAGAGTTATTCTGCGCAATTAATGAATTCATTTGTAAACAAGTTGCAAGAAATAAATATTCCCACCTTGGAGGCTGCATAAAAACGCTGTATTGTTTCGTTGAACAGTCAACTTGTGTTCAGTACAATAATTGTACTGTACACAAACAAGTTGATTAACAATTTTCTTTAGCAATTATTGTTGAACCGTAATCATTTTTATCATTTCTAAAGGAGGATGAAGGCATAGCTTTCCGAGGACTCTTTATTATTGATGCCAAGCAAAATTTGCGACAAATTACTGTGAACGACCTTCCAGTTGGACGCTCTGTAGAAGAGGCACTTCGCTTGGTCCAAGCTTTTCAATTCACCGATAAACACGGAGAGGGTATGTTTGCTTAGTAGATGAACGGTCGTGTTCAATAATAATTGTATTTTGTCTAATGTTTCACAATTTGTTTAATCGGTAGTGTGCCCTGCTGGATGGAAACCTGGTGCGAAAACTATCAAGCCATCCCTCAACGAAAGCAAGGCTTACTTTGAGAACTCCGGCCACTAATTTGATCCTAGCCCAACCCAAAACGTTTTCAAATAATCATCACTCCTTCATTCCCTTCAGTTTGTATCACTAAACTTTTAATTCGGGTTCCAGCTCATCTGGTTACAGTATTCATTGTATTGCTCTCAAAATGCAATCTAGTTACCATATTTAGCAGTATTCGAACTTCAAAATCTGATTTAATACAAAATGCAAAACAAATACGTAGCGAAGTACTAATAAATTCATGGCAAATATATTGAAAAATTCTGGTCTGTTTTTATTTGCAAGTTCTTTTTTTGGCAAAACATTTGCTTCATCATATTATAATCTTGAAAACTCGAGCGTCTCGCACATCGTGAGGGATCACTGCCAACTGCTGTAGAAATGTAGAATCCAATGGATCAACTGTTGCTTTTTCCAAGCATAACCGAAAAAATTGTTTGCGAGAACCATTTATGGCTGCGCTTCTGCGATACACTGACTGCTTCTCTGGTGGCTGGAGTGTTTAATTTGGTTGTGCAGTTGTGCTGTAGTTGGGTCATAGTTTTGCGCTAAATATGCAAAATTACTAATTAACAAAATAATTTGAGGAAGGATTGCAAAAAAACAGACTGAAACTGCAAACTGCACTCCGCAACGCAATGCAGAGTCTGTATTCGCTAAATGCGTTCCAATTCCAATGACTGGTAAACTGACGGGTCGACGGGTGACGGCTAACGAACTAATGGCAAAAAGGTAGGAACAGTAAGAAGTTCAGTGTTAGTGCAATGTCAAGTAGTGCAAAGTGCAACTGCAACTCCTGCAAGGTTTGCGAAATTGTTATCTTCCGCGACTTCCGCGCCGATCAGCACAATTCAGGTGTTTAACTTTTTAACAATTGATTTTTTTTTCATAAAAAAATTCGAAAACCTGCTCGACTAATAAAATGCAATGTTTTCTATTTTTTCACAACTTCCGCGGCGATCAGGTACTGCGTAGGCTTTCTAAAATTAATGTTAATCGATTTACTCTACCGTTTAATTCGCGAAAAATTATCATAATAAAATTATAATAATTAGTAAAAGTCAAATCAAATCAAATCAAAGCATAGTTGCATTTTGCATTATTGCATTGCATTGACCAACAAAGGGCTACTCTGAGATTTTGGCATTTGTGTGGATAATTTGGCATAGAAAAACCTGCTGTAGTCTGCATTCACAATTCACAGAGCTGTGGATTAGCAGCCCGGGAATTCCAACCCACAACGTGCCAAGCAATCGGTCGGCGGAGTCGGGTCGGTGTCTCGTCTCGTCTATCTAGTTTGTCCTCTGCCTTTGCAATTTTGGCAGTTGGCAGTTGTTGCAGAACGTGGTTCAGCTCAATTCAGTCAGTGTCTGTCCTTTACTTTTACGCGCTTGGTGTAATCGACATCTCAACTGACCCTGGAGAACTCTTCGTAAAATGATGACTAATGAAATCGTCGGGCTTCCAATCCTCAAAGGTAAGAAAATAAGACAACTAGTTAAATCATAATTTTTTGGTATTTTATTTCCGGGACGTCAACTAAGTTGAGTCCATAATTGTTAAGGAGTTGATAGATGGTAGCTGCTAGCGCTTAATTTTAAGAATTCTTAAGGAAAGGAATTATCTTTTTAATACAATTAATGACGCACAGTTGTAACTGTTCTCAGTTCTCACCCGCCACCTGCCTAGGGCAGCCAAGGCCTTTGGTTGATATATTAACTGCAAACTGATAAAATAAGAATACCCTCCTGACCTCATTTGTATAAAATTATAATTTGGATTTATGTGTGTGCTTTACTTTGCGTAGGTGCGGATTTGCCCGGTACATTGGACAGGTTGACTGAAAAGGTTAAAACTGAAAAAGCTGAGGGACGAAAGAAAACAGTTGGAAAGAAGAAATTTGAGAAGACAGATACTAATGCAGTTGCTCGTGGGTCTAGCAATTTTAACAGAAGTGGGCCTCAAACGCGAAAGCGTAAAATAGAGACTGAGGGAAATGATTCTTCAAAAAGTAAGTAAAACATTAGATTAATATGGAATTTATAAGTAAACAATAGAAATTTCTCCGCAGTCCGAAAATATTCGTACTATACATTCGTGTACTATTCGGAACTACTCAAAAGGAATAAATTTAAATGTCGATAGAAGTTCTTTTTGACTCTGTACTTTGTTTAAAGGTTTGTATTTATAATTCTAAATTAGAGCCTCGTGTGAATTCTGCTGCGTTTTCTGCGGATGAAAAGCCAAACTGGAAATTAATGAAGAAGGAGCAAAAGGAGCTCAAGGAAAAACACAAGATGAAGAAGCGCGGAGCAGAAGTCTATGAATTGACGAAGGAAGCTAAAATCATCTGGGAAGATCTGCGCCAAGAATCTTGTCCTAAAGCTAAACGGGCTGAGTTATCAACAAAATTGTTCGCAATGGTATCTCCGCACTTGAAAAAGGTAAATTCGTGAACACAAATTCTTGCAAAGTGCTGCTGTGTACAATTCTATTTTCCCTAACGATTTCTTACAGTTGGTATTTACTCATGATATTTCTCGAGTTGTGGAATGTATTGTGGCTGTGGGTGCAGCTAATTTAAGGGATGCCATATTTAAAGATCTTAAGTAAGTCTATTTTCGAACAAAATATTAGAAAAGAATCATCACTCGATTTCACATAAACTTTTTGGTTACAGGGACGATATTTTAACTCTTGTCAAGAATAAATATGCGTCATTCCTTGTACTGAAAATGTTGAAGTACGGAAATAAAACTCAAAGGTCTTTCATCATGAATGCGTTGCAAGGAGAAGTCGTCGCTTTGTTAAGAAAACCAATTTCAGCAGCAGTGGTCGAATCAGCTTATAACGACTATGCTAATGCCTCGGAACGGGCCCTGATCACACAAGAGTTTTATGGCCCCGAGTTTAGAGTTTTCAAGGACGAACTTGCGACAAGCCTTGGTGCAGTATTGACCAAATACCCCGAGAAAAGGGACATGATTTTGAAGAATTTTAAGTTCAATCTTTTGAACGTAATTTCGAAGTACGTTTGCCATTCTTATGTTTGCGATTAGTATGATTGTGTAAATTTGTGTTACATGATACAAATTGCTAAACTCTGTTCAGATCACCCTGGAAGTTGACAATAGTCCACACCTTGCTCAAGGAGTTTTTGGTGGATTGTGACGCCGAGAGCCAATCTGACCTTCTGGAATCACTCAAGAATGAACTCATTCACATTTTGCACACACGTGACGGAGCACGGGTCGCAATGATGTGTATTTGGAACGGTACTCCGAAGGTAATTAATTGTTGTTTCTTCAATTGCATTGTCGTCTTGTTATCATAATTTACATTTATCTAAAAATTTGCTTATAGGACCGCAAAATAATTGTAAAAAGCTTCAAAACTCACGTTGAAAAAATCGTTACCAATGAGCACGGGTATTTGGTCATGCTTGCTTTATTTGATAGCGTGGACGACACTGTCTTGGTGTCAAAGGTAAAGTTTTCAAAGCTCTTCAATGTTTACGGTGAAACCTAGATTAACTGACAACATATTTCCTTAAAGGCCATCATCCAAGAGATGATGGAAAGTATCGAAAATGTGTTGGCGACAGAAACAGGCCGGAAAGTCATCTTGTACCTTATTCAGCCTAGAAATACGACTTACTTCCACCCAAATCTCGTCGAAATTTTAGCTCTTGGCGATGTCAATGAATACAGGTAAGGCTTGTCGATTTTTTAGCCTCGCCTAAACCGCTACTGGGCTTGTTTGTTTATCGGCGTTTTTGCTTACCTAACGAGCAATTTGGAGCCGGACCTCTAAAAAACTGTACAGATTCTTTTGCTAATTTGTATTTATTTGCAAACGTAGCAAAAAAGCCCAGCCGGTTCGACAAAAAGAACTATTGGATGCAGTTCAGGGCGACTTGATCAGCTGCTTTGAACGGAACCTCGAGCAATGGATTAAAAATAATAAAATCAGCTTGGTATTGAAAGCTTTAGTGGAATCAGCAGTTGGTAAATGTTTATGTGTATCCGCACAATTTTGTCTCGTAATGTTGTATTCAATTGAGAAATTTTGTTGTAGCTGCAGAAGTTATGGCCGTTAAACCGCTACTCGAAAAACTGATCAGAATGGCTACCCGTGAAGTGGCTATCGAGAACGTCCTTATTTTCAAGATGTTTAAAACTCTGATTACTCAGGAAAATGCGGATGGACCAGCTGGTAAGCATACAGCAAATTTACTCTTCTAACCGCTCTTGACTTGACTTTGTCTCATACCCGTTTCTGTTCACATCGTAGGTCTCAATTTTACTGATCTGCTCCTAAGCAACTTGGAAGAAACTGAAGATAATTTGAACCCATGGATTCGAACTAAGCGTGGGTGCTTGACAATGGTTGTGTAAGTTTATCTTGACTGCAAAATCAAAATTCCTTTAATTTCTTGAATTCGAGATGAGCTACGAAATTTTAATACTGCTCGGGTTATTGGGTCGAGGGCAATGTTGAATTTATAAACGTTCAAATCTGTAAACTGTTTAAAAACAATTAGTTGTCGAAATTGCTTCGCAAACAGAAATGTGTAGCAGTTGTGACAGGCACGATGAAACTTTCAATCCATCACAACACAACTAAAGAACTGCCCCACCAATATTATATTTATGGTATATACTCACATTATACAATTTAACATTTATTTCTGTAATTTACAGGATACTTGAGAGAAAATTGCCGGCTTTGACAAACCGTGTGAAGAAATTGCTGAATGGGAAGAAGAACCTTATCTCCAGTCTAAACACTCCGATGTCGAACGAACTTTCAACACACCTAGTCTAATTACTTTCTATCTACTATTAGCAGGTGTTATAAATTCCATTCATGAGTCCAGTTTATATTGCAGTTGAAATAAATTCAGAACTTAATTATTACTATGTTAAGCATTATTTTACGCATACAAATCACAATCATAAGTAGAGCTGTTTGCATTTTATTTATCAAAGGGCTCGTAGCTGTGAAGCTGTCAGATCTCACGCTTACAGCAAATTTTAAAAACGTAAAGACCGAATTAGACATTTGAAGTGTAAGTGTTATGAGAGAAATGAGAAGAGGGAATTTAATTGCATATTCCGTCGTCCTGCTTATTTGCAAAAAAAAATATTCATAAGACGAATCAACTTCAAAATGTTGTTTCTATTTTCTCTTACTATTTTTACGAAGTTTGTGCAATTCTACTGTTGGAAAAGTTGGAATTGGCGTTGTTGGGCCTCTGTTTTATTTCATTTCCCATTTGCACAAAATTCATAACAACACAAACACATTTAACTCACTTGCTGTGCATTGCGCATTGCTGAATTGGGCATTGAGTTTTTCTTGGAATAGTTTTTGCCCAAAGCTAAATTCAATTGCAATGGAATTGCTAATGATGTTAAAGTGGCATCCATAAAAAACCCTGTTAAAATTGACTAATGTTAATGTTGATTAAGAAATTGAAGGAAGATTAGTGATAGGATAGAAATGGACGTGGTTTTTGGTCGGCCTCAAAACGCTCATAGAGTGAAAATTGGAGAAAATGTTTTGGGACTTGGGGATGGGAGGCGAGGGGGTCGGGGGCGACTGGGGGGTCGACTCGACTCGACTCTCAAAGTGGCAAAGGGCGAAAGGGCCAAATAAAAATTCGTTTAGTTTTTGGGAGTGGAGTGAGTGCAGTGCAGTGGAGGTTTTGGTTTGGAGCGCGCGCGGGCGGGCGGGCAGCCAGCTCTTTCTTCACCTGCCTTCACTTCCACTTCCCAGTCATTCTTGTACCGTAGCTCGACTTGGCTGGAGCTGGCTCACTGGCAACTCACAAAACAACTAAAAACAGAAAACTGGCAAGTGACAAAGACAAGGCGACAAGTGAAAACAGACTGACTCCCACTCGTGCACCGTGCGGTCGCGTCGTCACTGGACAGGCAAAGAATTTAAACAAGCTTATCGTCAACGACGCGCTCACGTACTTGTCCTTCCTCGTTCGGTCATTCGGCTCATTCCTTCCATTTCGTGCTCGGTGGTACGGTGGTTTACGGTGGTTCAATGTAAGTCAAAGCATTCCTTTCGACAATATTTATATTTTTAATAACGGCCAATGCAATGCCAATTGTACTAAGAGCTACTTAAGTTAAGCTGTGCATAAAAATAAGGTAGTCCATAGTTCTTAATTTGCAAATTGTCGAGGAGCAAGTATTCCCTTCACATGCATACCTAATATGACATAATCCTATTCAACTTGACAACTTAGTCGTCTCTTGTGTTACTAGACTGAGAGTAGCTCAGTGTACAGACAGCTAGCCGAGCGAGCAACTATTCAACCTTCGAATTTCGAATGACCTTGTAGCCCAGACATGGTGCAATCTTTTTATTGAATTTAATTCTGAACTCATTATTGTTTGCTTTGAAAAGAGCTCAACAGTGGGCGATATGGAGCATAGAGCCCGACTCCCACACTACATGTGGTCGACTGAATCCAGCCGTTGTCGTCGGCGCGAAAAAAATGGGAAGCAAAAAACTACGGAACATCCTGCTCCAGCAGTAGAAGGGGAAACCAAAGAAAAGCAGGAAATAATAAGGCGGCCCGATGACTCCCAGGAGGATGAAAGTTTTGTGAGCGACCAAGAGGTTAAGTGTCCTTGTAAGATTTCTGGTTATACGGACTTTGGTTCTGCTTTTAGTTTATAACGTGTTTGATTTGGTCTAATACTGGATTTTACATTTAGCGAATCTCACATCACTGCCCTTGCTAACCAAATATGAAAATGAAGAGGACGACTTGACTTTGGAGGCAGATCCTGAAGATTGTGAGGGAGCCTCAGCAAAGGAAGCCAAAACAAATACAACAAGCATGGATTTTGTAAGTTCCGATTGGTCTCAAGAAGAAGTTGAAGTCGGAAAAGAAAATGTAATTCCAAGTCCAACTCCATTGGGAATGAGATCTACTTATAAAGGTTGGTTTAGGGAACCTGCCGTTATTCCATCTGACGCATCCACGCCAGCTGCCAATTCGCAGGTTCTCTACACTCCGGACGGAAGTAGTGATGACGGGACCTTGTCTCAGTTCTTCACTCCACAGGGTAAATATGTGGCCCCTAACGAAACGCCAGTATCAACGCTCTGTTCTACTCTGAGGCGTTTGAACATTCAAGACTGAAGATTTAAATGAGAAAAATGAAAAATCATGAAAAAGTGTATTTAGAACTAGTGAATGATGACCGCATTAGATCTACTTATATGAACTTAAGGCCTATGAGTTACGTCATACTAGTATTACGTCATCTATGACGATCTAGCAATTTATAGCACTAACACTGTCTCATCGCGTAGTTAGTATAATTAGTTAAATGCAGTAAGCAGTACGATGTTTCCTAGTTATTGTAAAAAATCTACATAAAAAATGCTGGTCCAAATTGAAGAAACTTTATCAATGTGTAAGAATCATTTCATTTGGTCTGTGTTTCTTTCATATTCATTGCAACAATACGTTTCAAAACAGCGTAAAGAGATACAGGCAAATGAAATCAGTCAATTCTAAGTCTTAATTGCACAACTCTCAGCAAATCTCTTGACATCCTGCAAAACAAGTTTTAAAAATATTCGCTATAAAAACATTCCTATTAAGCTGTGGTTTCAAATTTCTATTTCACCTACTGTGATTTTTCCTCGCAGTGCATCAATTGCCTTCTTCATTTTTGCATCTTTCGGCATGAGGGAAAATACAGAATTATCATAGGCAAACGCTGACGGAGTGCGACACTTAGTGCTAGCGATTCTCCACTGTAGGTTTAGGATTGCCACGAATTTGTGGAGTTTTAATACGTCATCCACTGCCTGATTCTAATCAAATTAAAAATGAATAAAATATTCCATAAAGTTTGGTATTACTCTGTAATTTTAATTTTTAATTTTGTCAACTCACTGCTAAAGGGGCCCAAAACTTGACTCCTAAAATGTTTTTATCCGCATCGGCCAAGTAAATAGTTTGCCCTGTGCTAGCCACAAATGGAGTGATATTGACAATCAGTCCAACTGTATCGAATTCTCCAAATAATGGGGAGAATTTATCGTCGAGTATTTCTGGAAATGATTTGGGTATTCTTCCAATGTCCTCAATTATATCTGATCGGTTCAATTGAAGTGGAACAAACTTTGTGTTTCGCGTCGCATTTAACCGAAGTTCTGTTGAGAAGGAGTTTGGCGGAACAACTGAAAATACGGAGAATGCTGAACCTTCTACTAAAAACCGTGGAATCTCTTCGTCCGGACGCCAAATGGAAAGGATTGCACAGTTCGCTGGATTTTTTATTGTCTCCTTTGTAACACTTGAGTCGACGATTCGAACCTTCAGACAAACAAGAGCCACAAATATAACAACTTCACAATTACTCTAGTCAATTAATCAAACAAACAAGTTAACTACGGCTAAAACGTTTTGCAACCAATGCAGTTCGTTATCATTACCTTCAAAAGTGGAACAGGCGGTGGGTCCTCCGAGTTCATGTCTCTCATTCGGCTTTCAAATTCCTTTTGAATGTTATTTCTTACTTCATCAAATTTCTCACGGCGAGCTTCTTGCAATTGGAATAACTTTTCTTCGGACAACGATAGCTAAAATTTGAAAGAATAAATGAATGCTTAAAACCACAGAGTGTCAAATTTGGTAAGTTGTTTTTATACCTCCACGGAAGAACCGTCAACATGAGTCTCAATCCAATTTAGTAACTGGCCAGCATTCATGTTTTCTAGTTGATCTTTCCGAAAACGGACAGAAGACAGCTTTCTCTTAGGACCTTTGCATTTCGTCATACTTTCTTCTACCTCTTTCTCGATTTCAGCATACAATTTTTCAATTTTTGATTGTTTCTCTACTTCTCGTATTCGCATCGATTTCTCGTAGCTGCGAAGTGTTTGAAATGCTGTAAAAACGATTCGAATTATATGTTGGAGAATAGCTCATAATATTCTGGACCGAACCTCAACCTCAACAAAGCAAGAAAGCAGCTCGTTCATCAACAGACTTAAAAAAATACTTACTCGTCTTTCCATCAGAAGTTTTGCACATGTAAGTCAATGGATAGACTCGAGCAATTATAACTCGAAGCAAAGGTACCTGCCCTCCGTCTGAGATTATACTTCGTATCGAAATCGGAAAAGGTCCAGCATTATTACAATAACCAAGTCGAGAATACCACCTGGCTCTTCTTGCAGAGTTACTCCCGAATCTAATCATTGCTTTACCCTCTGACTGCAAAGGAAGTAAGAATTGAAACGTGTTATTATTAAAATTATGCTGAAATCGTCTATCGAAATATTGAATTAAAATGAACAAAGCGTGTTTGGAATGCTTGTATTCAGTTACCTCAATTGGATGGCAAGGCTCTCCACCCATAAATTCAGCACCACTAATTACTAATTTAGTACCGACATATATTTTCCCCTTTTCGACTAGAAGTTTAATGGAATTATCACAAATTGCTGGAATCCCATACCATCCATCCGTTAATTCTAAAGTAATACTTGGACCAGGGCGAGCATTCCTACTACTACTTCTGTTGAAGGCTGAATTGTCTAGCGCAGATTGTTGATTGCCATCTTCATGTTTTGAGTTCTCTACGCCCTACGAAATCAGATTTTTGAATTGTTCAGCAGCACATAAAACCAGTCCCAGCATAAACAACAAAAAAGTCAAGCATATATGAGCAAAAACTTACTTGTAAATTTATATTTGAAACCATGAGAATTATTCGCTTGGCGGCTGAATCATCTTGTTCTATGATTCGATGTACAGCTGACCTTTGACTTAAATCAATTTCACGATCGTATCGGTACTTCATGCGAAGAAGCACGTTCTCCGGAGTGAGAGACCTAAAATTTGGAACCCAGTAAATCATTTAAATTCATTCCCAAACAAAACTTGACTAAATTTGGTGTTAAACTCACGAGCCAGCAAAAGCTGAGGGAAACCTTCGTTCATAAGTTGCTAGGGTCCAAACGATCCAGCGATAATGATTGGCAATCCATTCAGGGCTGACGAGGCGCGGGTCTACACCTGGACTACACATGAAACCCAATGTGAACTCTTCAACACCAACGCAATTGTCATCGCCCAAAATTAAACAAACTCCGTTTGCCAATCGAATTCCATCTTTGTTGCTGAGTACAACAGCTTCCCTAGAAGAAGAAAATAATGTAGGCCGATTAATTTATAGCAAAATATAAAGCCTAATTAATGTTAATGTCCTTAGTATACTGAACTAACCCGAAAAACTCAATCCCATTAAAGCGGAACTGAACTGAGTTATGAGACCTTATGTTCAGAACGGAACTCTCGCTAAGATTGTAGCGAGAATACTCATCTTCTAAATACCTTGCCGGCAATGAATTTGTTAAACTCTCCAACTTGATTCGCTTAACTGACTTATCACATCTCGCCGTCAACAGATCTCCCATGCAAGGTTTGACTCGACTCAACTGTCTTCCTCTTGATCGAGATTGTTGACTACTGCGAGCGCTGGCACGAGCTGAAAGTGTCTCAGGTGGTACTGTCACATTTCTTGACTTTGGTGTGACCATCAAGCTGGCTTCACTCTCATCCATATTCGGCGAATCAAATGGAAAACTTTCCTCGTCAGCCAGTAGTGCTATTGTACTGTCAATAACTTCTTGTGTCATTGCACCAGCACAATGATCGGAGTCGTACTGGTCAAAGGAGAATCGGTGCTTCTTGAATAAAGGCCCCTCGTCGTCCGGAAACACGTCATTATCCGAATTGCACCTTTTGCTGATTCCCTTAAACAGTGTTTTTCCTTGCCATCCAACCTGCAATCCTCCCATCAGTTTTCCAGTTACAGGTGTGGATACTGCAGCAGGGCCAGCTCCTTTGACTTCTTTAGAACTAGCAGGGAATAGATTTCGCTGCACATTTACGCCTGAATCAATTGACGGTCCTGGAGTAATGTGATTCACTTTCCTGTCTTCCAGTGACACCCTCCATTGAAGTATAGGTGACAATTCTTCCTGAGAAGAGGTTGCTGATTCTTCGTCATCAAAAAAAGAGAATGCTTTCTGGAGTGCACTGCCAGTTACAGGCGTTGCCCCCGCAGCCGAACCTTCTGCTGCAATATCTGTAGAGCCGAATGGTAATGGCGTTAATGGTGATTTGTGGTCCAAGCTGTCCAGTTCATATTTGGCCTTCATAATTGATTCATCGCTGATTATTATTGGTTTGCCAGCTGCAGTTGCAAACCCGCCCAAACCAGACGGCTTCGGCGATTCAAGGTCAATTTTGTCGAACATCGCTTTTGCTTTGATGATAGATTTATCGCTAACGGAAATTGGTTTGCCAGCAGCAGTTGCAAACCCGGCCAAACCAGACGGTTTTGGCGATTCAAGGTCAATGTTGTCGAACTTGGCTTTTGCTTTGCTGAAAGATTCCTCGCTGACGGAAATTGGTTTGCCAGCAGCAGTTGCAAACCCACCGAAACCAGACGGCTTCGACGATTCAAGGTCAACGTTGTCGAACATCGCTTTTGCTTTGGTGATAGATTCCTCGCTGACGGAACTGGTTTGCCAGCTGCAGTTGCAAACCCACCGAAACCAGACGGTTTTAATAAGCAGTTCACTTTCACATAAAAATAGGAAATATATTTGAATCTGAAATCCACCGGGCCCGCTCGCGACTTGCTTACCACAGAATGCCCCACCAAATTTATTCGTTTCGCACTTCGCATCGCACGTAGCAATTTTATTAATCAAATAGAATTAAATTTTTGTATGAGATTTTTGAAATTCATTTTCATTTTTATTATTTTGATTTGTTATTTTTAATTATTCGTTTTTTTTCTTAGCCAGAGAATACTGATTAGACTTCAAAAACATTTTCTCTAGACAATGATATGTGTGTAGGATACTGGGTTGGGTTAGGGGTTTAGTTTAGAACAACAATTCATTCATTTACAGTTTGTTTGAGAATTAGTATATAGAGTTGAATAGGACTACCGGAAACCGGACTACTGCATAGCACTGCAACAATACAACGCAAACAAAGCTTTAAAGTAAAATTATTTTTCGATATTATAAACGTGATCTTTCTCTAGAGTAGAATTTCGTAATATTTAAAACAGAAAGACATATTCCAGGTAGAAATAATTAAAGGTTCGAGTTTTGGTTGACCCATACATAGGAGCCGTAGTATTTAAAGTTGGAATCAGCACAGAGCGTATCTGATTCATCCGGTCCGCGCGAGCCATACCTGTATACACATTAATTTGTCGAAGAATTATTAAACTATTTTCAATTTCAGCATTATTCATAAACTAAATCTTATAATTTGTAAACGTACTTGTAAGGAATTGGAGATGGCTTTTCGGACTCAATTTGCTTCAGAACTGGTGTAAAAATCCGCCAAGCTTCAGCCAACTCATCTGAGCGTACAAAATGCATTTGAGAACCACAGAACACATCAAGAATTAGTCGTTCGTATGCGTCCGGTAGTTTCACATCCTGTAGAAAAGATCAAAGAAATAACCTCCTTGCAAACTACTGCATCCATTACAGGAGATTAGAAGATCATCTGATACTAGAATAAACTATGTTGGGTGATTAAAATTATTTTAAAACCTCTGACATTTGCATGACAAAGCTGACAGTCACGCGACGCTGAGATATTGTGCAATGCGTCCAATAGTTTTAGACTTAGATTTAATAAAAATCTTGCAAGCAGTTCATACCTTATAGCGAGATCCATAAGTAAGGTCTAATTCTGTTTCTTCCATCTGAAAGCTTATTCCCGGCGTCTTGGTCATCAATTTGATATAGACGGCTTCACCAGGTTGAACTCGCATGACCAATTCATTCCTTTTTGTTTGACCATTAAAAATATCGCCTGGGACGTCTCGATATTGTACCCGTATCTCAGCTTTTCGCTCATTAAGTGCTGCGAAAGCAAATTTTAGACAAATTCAAAATTAAAATTCCTGAGATTTCCCATAAAATTTAGTAAATTAACAATTTGAACATGCGAAATAAACCTTTGCCACAACGTAAAATGAAGGGGACCCCATCCCATCGTTCACTTTTAATTTTGCAAACTGCAGTGGCAAAAGTCGGAGTATTGGAACCAGGAGGTACAGTCGGATCATCCAGATAACCAGTTTTGGCTTCGCCTTCACCTTCAGGGTCACCGACGTATTGTCCCAACACACAGTTTTCGAGCTCCAATGGTTTCATACATTTGAGTACTTTGACCTAAACAAAGGGTTAGAAAGGACAAATTCTTAGAATTATAATTACGCAATTTTTGTATATTTTACAGCGTGCAGCAAGCAGCACGTACTTTTTCGTCACGGATATCATCAGGATGAATTGAAGCAGGTTTCTCCATTGCAAAGAGTGACAAAATTTGCAATAAATGATTTTGCATCACATCACGAATTATTCCAAATTCATCAAAATAGCCTCCACGGCCTTGAGTACCGAACGGTTCTTTGAAACTGATTAGAACGGACGCAATATTATCGCGGTTCCAAGTCGGGCCAAAAACTCTATTGCCAAATCTAAAATTCGAGAACGAATTGCAAATTAAAATTAGTAGCATAAATCTTGTGCACATATTAATGTACATATCAAGAAGTCCCAGTCTTGGGAAATCCTGCACATCTGTTGTTATATGTACTATATAACTTTTCTGCTAAAATAGAGGGGTAACTGAGAAAAGCAAAACAGATGAATTGGAATCTACCTTAGCGTCATCAGATTTTGGACCATTTCTTTCCCCAGGTAATGGTCAATTCGGTAGACTTGTTCTTCCTTGAAAAGTTTTGCCAAGTGACTGGAAAGACTAGCAGAAGAGTCTGTATCTTTTCCAAATGGCTTTTCAATGATCACTCTGGTCCATCCACTAAAAAAAACATATTCTCATTTAGTCAATAGTGTTTTCTAAATATTTGCTGCCAGAAATGGAGTCAATTAGGTCAATTGGGTGCAATAATTTGGACCAAACTTACAGAGTCGACATGCAAGTCTCCCGAATGTTCGATGTGACAATTGCAAATACGGACGGGGGCAATGCGAGATAAAATATCCGATTGGATGGAGCATTCTTTTCCCTTTTGCTAAGTTCCTGATTCAGTATCTCAAAATCACGTCGACCATCGTAACTCCCCTTGACGTAAGAATTTAATTGCCAGAACGTGTCGTTTGCCTCTTGTTCTTCCGGTTTTACCTGAACAAATTAAAAAAGCATTTATTTTCACAGAAATCAAAGGAATCTAACAATTTCGTTGCCTTGTTCTTGTTGCGTTCAGATAATACCACGCAAGTTGCAAGTCTAACCGCACGCACCCCGAATGTGTATCATATAATCGAAATCGAATTTATAAATTTTTTTCTTGACCTTCATGTATTGATCACATTGAGAACGAACATCCTGAATGGTTAAATTGGAGCGTGCATAACCGACAAAACTTGTTGAAGCCGGAAGTAGCCCATCACGATACAACCACCAGATAGTCGGGTAGATTTTTTTCTTCGCTAGGTCTCCCTATAAATCAAAATGAAAATGAACACATGGATTATTTGACGCTTTGTAAACTTAAGTAAATACTAATTTGTTCTACAAATAAGCGCACCTATTTGTCATGAGTTTTTTTTGTTCTACCTGCGCAGCATAGTTAGACTAATTAGAGGCAATCAATTTAGCAATGTTCGCATTCACTCGTGTTTTGGTTCTGCAATCTATTCTATTCTCTCTCTGACAATATGAATGACCATGAATTCTACGCATTCACATGTTACGCTTTGCAGTTGTAGTGCTTGAGAGAGCGTTGCATAACGTCAACATTATTATAACACTTGAATAAAAAAAAATTTGCATTAAAGTTGTGCAAACTTAACTATAGGCTTTTTTGTTTTATGGTCGCGTGATGATTGATTAATAGCTTCATTTTTCGGCAGCCGAAAAAAATCAGAAGTTGAAAGAAATATGCAATTATTATAATACAATACTATAAAAATTAAAATTGTGCAACTGTGGTTTAAAGTCTTAGATTTTACTATTTTCTCCCAAACCAAACTTTTAGCAATAATTTTATTATCTTTATATCAAAATATAACTTACCGAAGCTCCAATGATGACAAATACATGGGGTATTGAATCCAAATGTTCTGCAGAATTTTGACTCCTTAGAGATTGTCTCATCATAGCCAATGCTTCCGCTTTTAATTCGGCTGCAAAAGAAGTAAATTCACAAAGTCACAAACTGTACTGTATTCAGTCCTAAAATAAAAATCCCCAACACAGATTTCACTTGCAATTTACAAAAGTACAAATCTATTCACACTTTTTATTCAAGTGAACAATGAGAATAAAAAGGTTCTGTAGAAAAGTTTCCGCACTTATTGGCAGCTGGATTACTAATGAAACTATCTTCAAATGTGCAGCCAATGTTTTGACAGTTTAGAATTGATGAAAATGAAAGTGACTTAATAAAATATATAATCAATATCGGTCATTTCTGCAACCGCATGCTCCTCAATATTTCAAGTTGAAGTTCTCAAGTACTTCGATAAGGAAAACACAAAGCCACAACTACAAATCAATTCTTCTTGACCATTTCACACTTTAAAATCATGCTAGGTGCGAATGACATAATTTGCGCCTGCATTGAATGAGTGATCTGATATGTATGCAATTTATTGTACGTACTATGATTGAAAAACTATGCAACTAATAAATCCTTTACAATTCTGCTCGCACATTATATGACAAAATTAACTCGTTTGCATTACATACCTCACACAATGATTTGACAAGATCTCAGCAAAAAAAACTTTTTGCAGCAAAACTATTACTATTGATGTGAAATTATGTATTTGTTCTAGAGAATTCTAAGAGCGCGTGAACGTGAGTGTTGCAAGGACTGTCAAATTCAACTAGTGGACTGGACACTACTGGCCATCGGTCGGTACTCGGTACTAATGAATGACTGGTTAAAATATAATTCAGGGAAAGTGTAGAAATGTGCTTTTGGTTGTTTGTTTGCCTTTGGGCTGATTGAATTGGTCGAAAAGGTAGGAGGGTGCTGTGGCCCAAATCCACTCCTCAAACTCAAACACCTTCCGACACTGTCAAAAACTACTTTTACAATGCAAAATCCACAATGTGAAATTCTTTCGTGTTCGGCTCTATTTTCATCATGGTATTTTGTTGGCCCAGGCCAGGCTCAGCTGAATATTTCATTAGGAAAGGGAAAGAGAGGAGCAAAATTGCGCAATTCCTAGATTTTCCTCCTCGGCACGAGCACACACGTCATTCCACTTTTGGGTTCTGGAGAAACCGAATACCCTCAACTTTTCACACCTTCATCATTAAGACTTTAACCATTATCAGGCTCTGCTCTCCAGTTTTCCTTTCTGAACTATTGCATAGCTTATTTATTTATTTTGTAGCGTCTGCCTGCTTGCTCTAAGTCTTTTTCTTGGTGCAATCAGCGCAAGCACAATGCAATTCCATTATTGCTCATGCAATCGTTCCGTGCTGCTGGAACTCTGGGCCAAGGTTAAGGTTATGCAATGCACGGGTAATGTACACAAAAAAACGTGCATTTCCTATTTGCCTGTCTATGGTTTTCTAGTACGGAATGAGCCAAATTGAAGTTTTTTACCTGAATTTGATTACCACGTTTCTTTACGATTGTATAAATGAGTTGCACACGAACACTGCAATACTAGCACCAGCTCTGACGCACTGTTCGGTAGTATTTCTAACTTTTAATAGTTCTACTATTGTAAGATCCTTGGCTAATACCCGTTCCGAGGTTGTGGCTGTACTAAACTTGAGCGACATTGCAAATGTTTCTGAGGAACAAAAATTGTGAAGATCTATGGAGGATCTGTGTACTTAAAGGATGTAATTTAGAGGTTGTTCGACTTTGGAAAACATTAGATCGGCATATTTTGCTACCCCAAAATTTAAGCGTTGCAGGCGTGATTTTGATAATCATCTGTAATGTAATCAAGACCTGTCAATAAATTCGTGGACTACATAATTCGTTAGGTTCTGTCAAAGTGCGATTGCACTCCATGATATGGAATGACAGTCAACATAAATTAATATGATGAAGCTCATATGAGCACATTGCACATTACATATAGTAATTCATTCAACAAAAAACAAAATCACCCTTTGGAAGTGTATGGGCAGCACTTCCAGTTTTGAAGGCCAACTGGTTCCCAGCAAGTGGGTCTACTATAATTTGCAGTGCAGTAAAAATTGAATTGAATTGGTATTTTATTCACCAAATCATGTTTCCAACCTGTGTTTGTCCAATTTGCAAGATTCATTTTCCGCATGATGAGAACATGCAAAAAAGAACTCGTCTAACTTTAGTAGAGCACATCGTTCGTAAATCGTAACCTTTATAATGACTTCATGAACAACACGCCGCGCTGCTAACATCAGCGAGTCGTCGGCTAATCATATGTTGATAATGATATTGCTGATTGATTAAGCCTTCGCTTGGTCCAAAGTTTCTATTTTCCAAGCCTTCGACTTCATTTAATCCTAGCCTTCCTAGCACAAGAAATGTCACACAATGCATAAAACTTAACAAATTCCTGTGGAATTTGCTTACGCAAATTTAACAGTATTGGGAAAATAGCAACAATCGCCTACATTTGTTTCACGAATCATCTGGTCATCGTATGATCCTCATCGCTGTATATATTGTGCACAATTTATTTAACTGTTAACCTAAAGATTGTATTTGAAAATGGAATTAGTTTTTGTAAGGATGCTCGATACTCAACGCTTAATTCAAACTCCCTATCAAATGATTTTAAAAATGCACTATTAGACGAATTTAGACCCGACCTATAAACAATGGGACTCGTAATCAAACAAGTGACCTTAATACTCGCTCGGTTATATTGTGATCGAGTAATATTTAGTTACATCTCACAGAATCATGATCCGATTATGCATATCTTGACTGAACTTTTGAGGACACAAGGAAAATTAATGATCCCTAATTATATATAGCAGACGGATTTTAATAATCAAAACCGATCGCCGGTACTGTTAGAATTTAATACTCTTCAGTTCTCAGCGCGAGGACCATTAATAGTTTATTTAGCTTTAACCTGACGTGTTTCGTCCAAGAATGATGTCAGCAGTTTTCTGTTTCCTAAATTAACAATGTTCAATCTTATCAGTGATTTTGACAAGAAGGTATCTTTCTGGATTACTACCAGGAAACCCACATACATTGATTAGTGCAGATTCGGTTAACTAGAATTATTGCTATTATTTACGTGCGTTTTACGTATTTGACTAATTCTGATTCTAAGGAAAATCTGCTGGTGTTAACTAGTTATTATATTGGTCGTAACTCGTAAGGTATATTTAGAATTTCCCATAATGCACTGAAATATATGTGTTATCGTGTAAATCATTTGACTATCTTAAGAACAGTTGATTTGAAATGGCCGTCGTGGTTCTCTGACTATAGGTGGAGCCTGCTCTGCGAGCATTGCATTTGCATTGCACTTTTTTTT
>JAQGCM010000378.1:0-26995 GCA_034699705.1 Hymenaphorura dentifera | reverse complement strand
ACATCGAATATATGTACATATACGGCTAATGTGAGATTAGAAAGATGAAGAGAATTGCTATTGTGGCCCTAATGTCTACTGTATTTAACTCTGTCGGCTAAATTCGTCTAGGTATCACCACCACCACTCCCACATCACCACTCCCATCACAATGTGGCACCTTCCTCCGGAGGAAACAGCGGATCCGCAGCTCACCATCATGCAGCGGCTGCAGCAGCCGCGGCCGCCGCCGCAGCGAACCAACAATCTGCTGGAAATCAGCATCATTGGTCATCTCATTACATGAATGGAGGTTCACCCATACACCATAATCATGCACAACACTATGCCGCACATTCAATGAATGGAATGCTCCCCAGTACAGGTAAAAACGTATTTCTTTTTGCTTTCATTCTGCGCGGCTCTTTGGTCTTTCTGCAACACAAAACACACATTACATCAACCACGAACACTGGAATGGAAACTAATTCAAGTTCTTGGACTGCAAGATATTATTCCGACCTGGTAATGTTTCGAGCTTTTCGTTAGTGGATGTTTTCCCCTGTCCGCAATCGCATCCCTTGGTCATTCATAAAGTTGAATTTAGACAAGGTAAGGATGGGGGCGTGAAAAGCCTTTGGATAATTTCGTGCCGTTCTGAGTAGTCGAGCCAGATCCATTTCCATTCAGATACTAATTGGATTTCAAGGGTTAGTTGTTAGTTAGGACCACCACAGGCAGACGAAGCTCAGACGTATCTTTGCTAATTCGTATTTGTCAATGAGAAAATAACATATTATGCTGAATTTCATTTCGTTCGCGACTCCATCATCAAAATATTTAGAATGCTTGAATTGCAAGTGCATCTCAAACTTTTGACTTTTATGACTTAAAAATGAAATTTTATCAGGTCAAATGCACCCGTCCCTCCGCGACCTACACAATTCCTCTCCAGGTTCCGAAATAATGGGCGTGAGAGGTTCTCATGGGGATCTCGGAGAAGAAGAGACGCCGACCTCGGACGACCTCGAGGCATTTGCCAAACAGTTCAAACAAAGACGAATCAAGCTCGGATTCACACAAGCAGATGTTGGACTAGCATTAGGTTTGACAATTAGTTTTTGGATCATAAATGCAAAGCCAGAAAATGTTCAGAATCATGAAACTTTGGACTAAATCTAAATTAATTTCTTCTAGGAACATTGTACGGAAATGTATTTAGCCAGACCACCATTTGTAGATTCGAGGCGTTACAATTGAGCTTCAAGAATATGTGCAAATTAAAACCACTTTTACAAAAATGGCTGGAAGAGGCCGATTCCACCACCGGGTCACCAACTTCCATCGATAAAATTGCAGGTTGGTAGGCATCTATTACTTGCCTGAGGAAATGTAACAAATTTGCCAGTTGCGCTACGAGTATGATAACACTTGATTTGTTTGGTAATAACAGCGCAAGGTAGAAAAAGAAAAAAACGAACATCCATAGAAGTGTCTGTGAAAGGAGCTTTAGAGCAACACTTCCACAAGCAGCCGAAACCTTCCGCTCAAGAAATTACCGCCCTTGCGGACTCCTTACAGGTTTGTACTTATTTTTAAATATCCGATTGCAAAGATTTGAGATCGATGAAATGGGAAAGAGTTGAGGAAGGCAGGAAGTAAGTAGAGCTTCGAATTTCTAATCAGATTGAAAAGCATTGAATTCAAAGTAGAGGTTTCAAGTGCCGATCTCGATGAATAGGTGCGGTGCACTGCGATAAGATGTCTTGCTTAAGGTGTTGTATATTAATTTGTTAAAATAGCTGGAAAAAGAGGTAGTAAGGGTATGGTTCTGCAATCGACGACAAAAGGAGAAGCGGATGACACCCCCAAATGTTCTCCCAGGTCAAGAGGGCATGATGGGTCAAGACGGTTCCATGTACGGAGGTCACGGGCACATGCACGGGTCACCAAACTCCCCGCCAATGTTATCACCGCCACCCCATAACCCACATTCCCAGCAACAATCTCTAACTGCCCACTGAGGAAGCAAAGCCAAATGAAACGGAGCGTGTAAATGTATGCCAGTGATTACCTTTCTACTTTAAAAAAAATGGCCAGCAGAATTTCCCAAAGTGTTCCGGTGGTGCTCCCAACTCCAAAAACAAACATTTGCAACAGAATATAGAAATATAAATTGCCACTTTGACAATGCAGTGAAAGTGAGTGAATGTTGTTGCAGAAAAGAAAATTCCAAAGTAAATGAGTGAATATACATAAATACATAAGTCTAGAGTCCCGTCTCCATGCAGTTGCGTTGCGATACCTGACACCAGCACCAACTTCTTCCTGCAGAATTTGATCTGGAGGTAAGAAGAGACTTTATGTGCCAAAAAAACACAATTTTCGTGGAGGGGAATACGTACGTACATACATACGAACTTACTTTTTAAAAAATCGAGCATTATTTGAGGGAAAACTAGTCTTTGTTTAATGGCCAGGAAAGTGTACATATATTACAACATTTTAACGTTCAAATAAAAATACGTCCCTTTCAATTAAGTACGATATCAAGAATCAGTTTTCGTTTGCATACAACATCATCCTGCTAATCGCATTGAATTCGCGTTGAGGTGTTTAATTCTCGGCTATTGGAAACCAGCTTTGCCAGCCCTATCTCTAAACTCAAGCAAAAGTATAAATATTCGTTTAGATTTCCCAATTAAAGTCACACGTTGGCTGAGAGGTGCAGTCTTCTCTCGCCCCAGGCACTTGTATGCATGAGCCAACAATGGGCACGAGTTCGGTCTCACCATGGGGTACGAAAACTCTTTTGGAAATTCCTCAGCTCGCAGCAGAGGGTGGATTTTTAGACAGACTGCCAGGGAAGGGAACTAGGAACGAAAAAATGCTTCGAGTCTGAGGTCATCCCGAATTATTTTTCTCCACTACATTTTTTCGTGTCACATTCATGACATTCCGGACTTTCTTCGTAGCTCTAGGAGCCTAACTCAGCTCGGCAGTCAGGACTAGTCTAATTTTTATTCTGACTACAATACAATACAATTAGTCACAGAGAGACGGTTAATGTGTATCACTACTGTGTCTGATCCAATTTCCCTTCTCGATTTTTGTTTCCCCTGAAAACTCGGGTAAATTATTGTCACGTCGTTTGCATTGACTCGAACTGAAGTTCGTGTGGATGGGAAGATTGTAACACAGGCAGGACCAAATGGAAAGCCGACTAGAATGTTTGGCTCCAGAGGACCAAAGTGCAGGGAGATTTAATTCAATAGGAAGGAATCTGTCTGTGCTTAGACATACACATGGACAATACCTTGCAATAAATACCGTATTACTTGGGCGAACCTGTGAGAAAAAATCTCTGCTAACGATCACAACTCTTCTCGGTTTAAAGCTGCCAATAGTTTCATAATATAATGTAATATCAAGGAAGGGCTCTAAGACTCCCCTTTTTTTCTTTCCAGTGACATAGTGTGTAGTCTATCACAGGTTTAAATTTCAAACGTTTCTCTGTATTGAGATGCGAGTATTATAAGGGTGTCCTTTTTCTTAGTAGACTTTTAGATCCTTACTCTTTGGAAAGAATAGGAGCTGAGAGTGAAAAGGATACAAAAACTAACATGAAGAGAAGACAGAGTGAGTAAATTTAGAAACGCACCTGGATACGATATGTTACGATCCGATGGATGGGAGAAGGTGAAGGAAAAAAAAGATCGGAGAGCAACAGCAAAAAACACATCTTCTAGATGCTTTTTGTTGTTACTCTTTTCTTTTCTCACTCTTGTGTTGTTAGTGAAGGGTTACTCCTTTTCATTTTCATCGTGGGAAATTTTTATCCACGCTGTGAATGTTTTTGGTCCTCTGTGTGTTTTTTCGGTTTTGGCATAGTAGGAGATTATCAGGGTTAATGCTTGATGCGTCATTTTTCTTTTCATCTCATTCCTCCAATTCATGATAGTCTTCTCCTTTTAACCTTTTAATGTGGTTCACTTCAAACAACAAGACTTCTCAAAAACAACCGTAGTCTCTCTTTTTTATGAATCAACCATGCAATCTGCATTCTCGATTTTTACCGATTCATTATCGCGTAACTGCTCGTTGGAATCTGTACTGACATGAAACAGGGACGTGGGAAAAATATTAAATTCTTAGCTTCTGAATATTGATTTGCTTGTATTTCCCAAAAAAAAAGAAATTATAAGGTTCACAGAAATATTCACAAAGATATACTCCGATAGTAATTATGAGTTTCTTAACCGAGATTTGAAATGTAAACTCGAGTTAAATTTTAATGTTCCAGCAAAATGTCTAAGGGCATGTGGTGCAACGTGCTGGTCAGGACGGTCATAGTGAAATAGGGAAAGTACAAGAGTATCCCTTGAACATTGGCTAAGAATATTATGAAAAGAATAGTGTCCAAATTTCATCGAAGCCACGTAAAATCAATGACTGACGTCATATAACGGAGTTTCTGCCGTGAATAAGTAATGCCTATGTATTTCCCCCTTTTGAATTGGACTGATCCCTTCATTCAGAAATTCGGGTCACGTTCCAGTCCAAATCTAAATTTCACGCGTAGACCCAAAAATGCATTTCCAACAGCTACCAAGTCAGGCTCATTTTTTTCCATTCCGCTTGTTTTTGCCTCATGTTTGCTACGTTTGTGCGTTGAGGGAAAAAATGTTGGAGCGAACATATATATCTGCAAACATTCTATACTTCTGCTCAAAACGTAGACATGGAGCATGAAAAGTGAGTTTGATACGTCGGTTTATTACATACACCAGAACCAAACCAACTCACTTTTTTCGACGACCAAAACTTTTTCAGGCGATATAATATATATACACATATATTATTTATTCACGCTTTTTCATTCACGGACTTAATTCGGCAAATGTTCGGGTGACTTTTCACAATATTAGGGACGACGGTTGCTCACAGAATGATTGTAAGCTTCTTTGGTCTAACTTCTAAATCCAAATCATTTGGACGAACCGCACCCCAAGTCAAGTTAGAATATATGGTCGAATTAAGAGCCATATCCAGACTGGAGAAAGCAAAAACGACGGGAAAACCCCCAAACGATTGTTCTACTCTCGTTACAAATTTGTAACAAATCCTACTGAAATCTGAGTTTACAGGTCTCAAAATCAGTCCCAGTGGACGATTGAATGCCTTTTTGAATCTGAGCTGTTTCCTTGCTTTTATGCTAGACATGCCTTTCGGAAAATAATTTACACCACCAGGTACGGCATAAAATCTGTGCATATGTAAGTGTTACATGTTATACAATGAAACAAACTTTCGTCTGCTTTGAAAAGTTGAGCCTTGTCAATAGGTTTAGTAAGAGCCTGCAAAAGGTAGCACTAACTCTAACACCAGCAACAAACACTTTCCGAGTCATGCTTTGTTTCTGAAAACTAAGCCAAGGATTTTGTCAACCAAGTGCTAATTGCAAAATATTAGGCGTCAAATCATGTTTTTGAACAGAAAACCAAACCTCGGCGGCAGGGTTTTCCCTTTCAGCTAGTGAATTAAATTTACTTTGTATTTACACTCCTCATAACCAGATATTATTACATTCCAAAAATTGCTCAATCCAGAAGAACCCAGGTTAGGTGCAGGTATGAAGGTTAGGTCTTTGATAAATTCGCAGACTTTAATGTAAAGTCCCTACAAAAAGGGTTGACTTATTCACATTTAAGTATGATATTTGAAAGTTTCCGGCCAAAAAAACTACAAAAAATGTATTTTTTTGTGGCATTAGAACACACAAGAGGAACATAAGCGCTCACACGGAATGGTTTAAAGTGGCGAAGAGGAGATTATTAGTAGCTGAAAAGTTGAGTGAGTTAAAATGTGGGGGGAACGTCTTCATAAAGGACAGACTGTGATTCGGCACTTTCCATTAATTACATACCCTCATGAGCATTTTAAGGGTTGCATGGACAGGAGAGCACTGTGAAGAGGAACACATAGTTCTCGAGCACGTGCCCGCCTTTTATTAAAATCTCTTCAACTTACTCCTTTTGTTGTTCAATTTAGTTTAGATGCTATTTAAAACGAATTAGTCTGAGCAGCTAGACAACTTTTTGGCCATATAAGAGGACTCATTAAATTACCTCCTGGCATAGCCCTAGATTGGAACAACATTACACAAATTCATTAAAGAAAACAGAAAGGCGGTTTTCAAAGTCTGACACCTTGGCATGCAATGGCGTGGCTTGGATCCATGGATCATTGCGGAAATTGGTTGTCTGCTAATTTCTTCAAAATTACTTGTGTTGGAATTGCATGGTGTGAACGTTTACAACTAAAACTTGATTGAACGTCTTCAGACCTACAGGCATCTTGAGTTGGATCTTACCTTACGTTCTAAACATCACATCAAAGTATACTCATTCATATTATACGAATTTTGTTAGAATAGACAAATGGTGAAAAAAAAGTACAGAGTGAAGGTAACGTGGCAACAAGGTGGTTTAGGGTAGCATTCCTTAAGCTCTGCTCTTGCTTCTGGCACTCCTTTGCCTTCTTCGTCTTGATTTCTTGAGTCTAGAGTCTCAACAACCAAAAACTCACCTTTCCTCTCTTGTGGTTGTGTTTCTAAACATTTATTTCCCTATAAGATTATAACATTTGGATTTCCATGGGCAATGGATTGTGTGAGCGTTTAACCCTTCCACTACCAACCATACACAACATGCTGTTAAGGCGGCTGGCTGGCTGCTTACTCCTTTAGTCCTTTTGATTCCTTACCTCTTCAGCCTACGTACTTATCTACATGTACACACGTGCGTTTCAATTTTACCAGAATTTAACAACAACTTCTTAACCGCACACAAATTGCGTGGAAATCAGTAATTTCATGCCCCTTCATCTTCCGAACCTCTCAAATGAATTGCTCTAATAGACAGGCGTTCTGCATTGTCTTTAGCTCGTCGACGCTGTTGGCTTTGTTGCTTCTGCAATTGTGCTTGCCCATCACTCATATGAATATTTCCCTTCTGTGATCGGTATTTGTAGATTTGATTAGGAATTTAGGCGATATTTACTAAAAGCATACACTTACTGCAATTTATTGTGAAGACATTACAGTTTACTCTAATATCAGACTATAAACTGTAATATTGAGTAACCAACCCAAGTTTTGAATCGAGTACTTTGCAGTTTTCATACTACCGACTTTATTTGCGAAGCATTTAAATAATATTTGTAACTTTGTTAGAATGGAACTCCGAGGTCTATTAAGAGTAGAAATACAGATATTGTTCTAGGTTGAGTTTTTACTCGAATCTTCTGAAATTTGATGGCATAAATTTTTGAAAGTGTGGAATGTAATGGATGAAAATAGAGTTGGTTGATATAAAAATAAAACATTAGAGCATTAGAAGAAAGAAGGAACTGAGCCAGTGAGCTAAAGGCAGGGAATCAAAGGGAAGGTTGAAATAGAGACCCTTTTGGTCGTGGACGAACTCCTCTCTTCAGATGGATTGGGTGGGGAGCATGGGTGCGGTGTGGTTAAAGGAAGACGAGAAGAGAAAAAAAAGCTTCTCCGTCGGAGGAAGGAACGTGACCTGAAAGAAAAGTACCCGAAAATTTTCACCCAACCCCTGCATCTGTGTGAGTGTGTGTGTGCCAAAACTACAATTCTTTGTCGATGTGATCGAAGGCTGCCGTGGCCAGGCCAGGCCAGGAAACTTACTTACCCAACCAGGGAGTCAGAGTCACTACTTCCTTCCAAACATCCACATTTATTCCTTCATTTTATATGGACAAGAGTTTAGTTTTTTATCCAGGCCACGGCTAACAACATCGGGCAGCAGCACACACAGCACAGGAGGCAGAATTACAAATGAATCCTTCGGAAATATTATAACCACCTTGCAATTGCATTTCTTATGATTATTGCGACTAGCAGAAGGAAGGTAGCAAGACAAGTGCATGACTGAGTTTTAGGAGTGCTTGCATGCAGTTCTGGTTCTCAGGCACTTTTAAATATTGATTTGTAATTTGAGTGAAGTAAAAGATGATATAGAATAGGAAGTCGAAGTAAGAAGAGAAAGAAGGAGTTTCTCAACGGAACCTAGTCAGCAACGGCGGAGGCAGTTTCTTTGCATGTAAATATATGTGCATAAATTAGAGTGAGAAGTGAGGGAATGCACTTTTATCACTTGCCTTTCCTTCTCCCAACCTCTCCTGTCGGTCTCCTCTTTTTCCGGGACTTTTTATCCGGTTTTCCCTCCACTTTTTTTTACTCACTCGACTCACAGAGACTCAAGTCCTTTTCACAAAAAAACTGGCCCCAAATTTTTATTTTATTTCATTCAAAAAATCTCTTATAATTATGAATGAGCAGGTGCAGAAATCAGATAAACACTCTATACTTACATTTGTATTTGCATTCGCATATTCACATCACATTTCGCATTGTATTCGCCACGCAACTAATCTGGCAGTGCATCTTTAATCTTGCTGATTGCCTTACCCAGTTTTGTGGTATACCCTTACTGTAGTACTATAAGCTATGGCATTGGCGCTCTGTTAAAAAAGATGTGTTCAACTACAAGTACAAGTACAGTTGTTCTGGATTTACATTGTAATCGTAGAGTGTAGTGGAATGGATAAGTATATAGTAGAGAAGATGAGAGGAGTTGAGCTTAAATATCATTTAATAATATTAAAAGAGTTGTTGTGTACGTAGAACACATGTGTGTGTGTGTGTGGATGCACCTCTGGTCCTCTGGCAGAGGAAAATTGGAATGAAGGTGTGGATAACCTTGATAGGTAAGATGTTAGGGGGTGATCATTTCTACTCGTAAGAGATGAAGTCAAGTCAGGCAAAGAGAATCAAGAAAGAGGAAAAGGAGAGGTCACCCCTAAACTCTATTTCGGGGTCAACAAGTGGGAGTCGAGGACACTACAAATCCTAGAGGTGCTCACTTCCAATACGCATCTACATAAGCACACAATGTACAATAGCTGCCCAAACTACATGAATCACGTATTTTTTAAAAGTTCTTTTTCACTCAAAACCACTATTTCAAATGAAACAATACAAAACTTTGGAGAGAACAATGAATGAGTCGAGTCAAGTCAAGGAGTAGTCTTGTGTACGAGGAAAACAACAATGTAGTAATGTAACAACTTAGCTAGCCGAGACAATGAGAATCGAGAAGATGTTTTTTCATCGCATCGCATGAGCGGAAGGATTGGGATTTGTGAATCTCTGAGTCAGAATTGATAATTTTTTAATTGAATAGTCGTAAGTATATAAAAGAGTGATGTTTAAGAGTTTTGAGAGATGAAAGTCGTGAGGTGCGCACAAGCCAAGCAGGTTGGCTTGGCTGATGGCTGGTTGTGCAAAAGCAAAAGGCAAGTCAAAAAGGAGTTGGCTGAGAGTACGAGAGAGAAAAAGAAGACGAAGAGAGATGAGATGAGATGAGGTTGTGGAGACGATAAAAAATGCATAGATGTTCTTACAAAAGCCACACCTTTGGAAGGATGCAATGCATACATGTCACATTGTTGGGAAGGTTATTTGTTGAATGCCTTGGACTTGTTGTTCCTTTGCCAAGAGACACTTCCAGGCGGCCTTTCCTCTACTCTTGTTGTACTCTGTGGTGTCAGTCATTCATAGTAGTAGTGGTCATAGCCATACAATCAACATCAGCATTTCAGCATTGCGTTCATTCTTGCAGACAGGCAGCCAGCCAGCATCTGAGCATTTTCAATCCCTGAATCTTGAATATTATCAATCTGACTCTTCTCAATCTCTGCGACTCAAGTGCGAGCCGTGTCCTCATAAAGAAATGACAAGACAAAGTTAAGTTCCTTCTAGCCCAGTGCGATGCGAATGCGATGTACGAGTCCTCTCCTATCCTAAGCACTATTCGCTTGAATATTTTCAGACTTTCTCCATTTTATTACTTAGATTTATGGAAATTGAGAACGCAGACGACACACTGAAGCCAAGAGGAGCTTTTACGTGCTCTTTTGCAAATTTTTGCCAACCAGACAAACATTTCTGTACAAACATTAAATGTAATATTTTATATGAAATTCAGCCAAGGAAATGTGCTTTGAATCAGACAGTTTAGTTTGCTCACATTCGTTTCATCTAGCTTGATTTGAAACGTAGTAATTAATTTCTGGCAAACTTTCCTAGCAAGTAAAAGCGGGTTGTCACTAGAATGCAGACCAGACACAATTTTTTTTATTTGGACTAATCCAATTATAAATCATAGTTCAGTTTGTTGAGAACTTTGTTTGAATATTTTTTGACGTGTGGCTTTCTAATTAGTTAGAGGACCTCTAAAAAAGAGCAATTCATTAAAACTGAATAAAATGCATATAAAGTTATTTGGAGGAGACACGTAAAGTTTCATTTGAGCTCTACACAATCGTTTAGTAAAGCAGTCTGTATTTACAGAGAGGTGATTTGGGGCAATGCACAAGGCACAAACGGTCTTGGAGTCAAACTCTTCTAGAGTTCTGGAGTAGAAAAAAAGGGAAAACACGTCCAGAGCGTAGAATGCTGGAAGTGCAGCGGAGTGCTGGCGGGTTGGAGGATAAAAAAATATTCCAATTTCGGTACAATTTTGTTGAATGTCCCCTTTGAGACTAGGAGCACTGGCTGTATTGTTCCCTTGAGGTAGACAAGAGTTGAGAGAGAGAGAAGAAAAAAAGGGTCTCTTCTTATCAATCATAAAGCATCCCTTTGGCAATGGAAACCAGTTAGAGAAGAAGAGACAAGAGCCTGAGTCTCTCAGCCTCTCAAAAACTCAGGCAGGCCAAAGAAGAATGAAGGAAAGGAGTGAGCAGGTGGATCATCATTCTATTAGTATGTGGTCCTACAGACCCACAGGTCATTCTTAACCTTCGACCTTCTGCCCAGCCCTACATTTCATTTGGTCCAGGCCAAATTATAGGGAAATTATAGGGTTTCGTCCATTTGATTGGCGGGTTTCTCTACTCTTCCTTTAGAGAACCCATTACATGCGTTATGCGCCAGGCGGGATCATAGCTTAGCATGAAATGCAGTCAGATCGACTAAACCCTTTCGTTTAATAAAACTCTCTCATTCTTCTTTTCCACATATTTTTATACTATGTGCATTTGAATCGATAGGAACTTAATTTTATCACATTCAGTACAACTTGATAATTTTCTAAAAAGAGGAAAAAGAAATTGAACGTACAAAGTGAGAAGACTGAGCAGTGACGTCACCTGGCCGCAGAGGAACCGGATTGCCAATTAGATTCTTACGATCCCTCACGTTTATAATGCTGGATTGTATTGCATTGTGTACGACAGTTGAGACTCTCCCCTTTTAATATATCTGGAAATGATTCAATTAATTTTGCCTTTGGGAAATGCTTAACGTTCCAACCGAATTTGTGTCAACCCTTTTCTAACCCTTTCCTTTCTCCTCATTCTCCTCCGGAACCGCTCTTCTGTCACCGAAAATTCTTTCCAAGAATCTAAGTCGAAGCAAAGTTTGTAGAATGCCAAGCAAGCCAACCTTCAGCCGCCCGACCATCTCAACTTTGTTCCTTTCCAGCCCAATTTCAACTCGGATTCTGATTGTCTTCGATTTGGTTTAAAGTACGCGTGGGAATATTCATAGCTGTGTACTGCTTAATCTCTTGAAGGGTTTGGAATTACTGCCTGAACGTGTCCTGCAGATGTGCTAGTCAAGATTTTTAGAGAATTATTATTCATTGAGAAATCGCATCGCGACATACGACGAGGACATGCTGAGGGCAAGAGTCATTCAGTCAGTCGTCGTTGTCGTCTTTGGAAAACCTGTTCATCTCAATGTAATGTGGTAAAGTACTGTACGATAAGAAGGAACCAACGAAACGGATCGACCAAAGTAGTACAATTCAGGAATGCCTTGGAGCTGTGAAGGAATTTCTATTGATGCCATCAACCCTAAAATCGGAATCAAGTATTTCGGTTTGTCGGTCAGTTTGAGGTTATGCGGCAGGGTAGTTTGCTCCTTCAAATGTAAGGAAGGGTCAGACCCACAAAGTACAATAAATACACTCCTGCAATGCAGCGCAATCAATCAAGTCCGAGTGTGCAACTTTTGCTTGCAGCCAAGCCTCCGAATATTACCTCGCACCCGGGAGTAACCAATAAATTTTAATTAATTGTAATTCCAAAAGCTTGTCAAGAATTCTGCGCAGCTACAATACGAATTTGCGGAATTCAACGACAATAGTCAGCTTGCATCTTTTGTGAATTCCGGAAGTTTTATACAACTGGGCAATCGGGATCGGGAAATCTTTCAGAGAAATCTCCCTTCCCTAGATCAGGCTGTGGCGAAATGTAAAAAAGATTTAAGGTTTCCGAGTCAGTTCCGCTAGGGTTAGAGCATCCGAGAACGGATAACGGTCACGGCAAGTGAATCTTGTGAATAAAAGGACGAAGGTTGAAGGGTCATCATTTGAGGTGCGGCCACTCTGGCAACGACTCCCGCATCGTCAATCACTCCAAGTGGAGGGACTCGTCTCAGTTAGCTGAATGAAGGAGGGGACGTGAAACAACAGGTGAGATTTTTCATCTTGTCAAATTCAACTGGCCGCTAATAATCACGAACTATCCTTATTTCTCGTATTAAATATACATACTGTGCACGCGTTAAAATCTTACAATGTGCTTGTTTATCTTGCTGAACTCTTAAAAACTGAACCGAAGCGAAAAAATTATCATGCATTTGCCAATTTGAAGATACGGACGAACTCATAAAATTGGAATTTTGCGAAACTAATGCTTACAGAATATTTCGTCGTTTTAGTTGACAAACACGATCAAATTGAAATGAGGAATTAAATTTGCTGCTGAGGTTAAGAATTATTACAACTGGTATGCACCAATTTGTTTGAACTTGAATATTTTCAAACAACAGCACTGATTTTCTATTAATAATGACTGATTCTGCAGCTGGAATTTCAGAAGATTTGAAGCAATCCATTCGTAGAGAACGTTATTTACGATGTTGGTAGTTGCGGCGTCGCTGCGTGTTGCGTGTCAACTACGGTTGTAATGTGAAGCAGATGTAAAATTATCCAAGATGTCTTGGAGAATCTCGTTCGGGCTGTCTTTGTCCAAAAGTGTGAGTTTATTTTTTTATTACTTAATGATCAATGCACATGTCTTGGTTCGTTTTGTTTTTATTTCAAGAAATTTACAACATAAAATGTTTTACACTCAATGCTTTAATAGATACTCAATTTAGACACTGCGAATTATTTAGTAATTTTTTGATGCAAGGTCCTCACTCCCTACCACATTACAATTATTCTGCGGTCACTTTAAACCTGAATTGACCCAATAGCAGGTTTAAGTTGGAGGAGGGGGAACCAAGACATTTACACTGTAGGGGAACATCATGCCAGTCTAATTTTTCTTACTCCCATGTCGAATTATGCAGCCACACACACAAAAACCAGGGAGAAGAATGAAGAATGGAAGGGGAAGGGTTAATACAGGTAGCCAAGAAATTTAAATTTTTAATCAGATCGAGTGAAGGAAGAGAACCGAGCAAAAAAAACTTGTAAGCATCCATGAGTTGCATGATCAACATATTAATTCGACATTCGTTTGTGTATTTATATGCGAGATCATGCCTTGCGTTAACCTCTTATCATCATTCGTACTGCCTCTCATGTCTTCCTTGCCCCACCAGGTAAGCTTGGCTTTTGGCTTTGGCATGATAGCAAGAAGAGCATGTGTTTGAAGACGAAGGGACCAACTACGTGAACAATTTGTTAGAAGACTGTCGACTTCATAATTCATAATATTATATTAATTCTCATTTGTTATATTTTACGTCCTTTTTTTCACTTTCGAGGATTCTAAGTTTGAAGTATAGTCTGGCATTGTAGTCAAACATTCACTGCCATTAAACTTCATAAAATACCTTACAACATTTTTGTCTTCAATTTTCCACATTTATTTCCTCCATCTCATAGTATTACAATGACAGACAACTTCATGGATTCTTTCGTGCAATAATTTCAAACGTGAAGAGCTTTTTATCAGCTTAGAATTTCACATTTTATTAACCCCTGTCTACAAATGCCGAAAGGAATTTTCTTCCTTTCGACCAGGAAAGTGATACTTCAAGCGTACGAAGTTGAGCTACGAGCACAGATGAGAATACTCATGTAGCGTATTTGCTTCTTAAGGTTATTAATTTAGTAGCTATTGTCTTATGTTTGATGAAAATGATGCAAGGAAATTGTATCGGCAATCGGTACAGCAGTTTAGCTTGCAGGGCAGAGATTGTTTTGTTGTGGGACCTTTAGTCTTGGCAATTGGTTGGATTGTACAGGCAGTAGAGCAGAGTACGATGGGCTAGATAGGATATATCTTTGATCGTTTGCTGTAAATGCGCCCTAGCTCAACCAAGTAGTTTATAATGTGTCATCGCTGTAACAATGAAATGGAAGAAGATCATTTCTCGAGTCTGAATAGTAAAATGGCAAAAAGTCAACAAAAACAGTGGCGAGTCACGTGTCAGCCTTTATTGTTCAGCTCACCCCCTCCGACGTGAAGGATAAATACACCCGGAGTCCTTTTGTGCAGGTCTAATAAAGGGGAACTAAAAATTCTAGTATTTACTCTGATCCCTTCCGATCATGATTTTTATGGATTGTGTGTCCCTGGTCCATGGCTTTGAACCGGTTCTACCGGACGATCAGAGTTTCTGGTCTCTCAACTCTGGAAAAATTGCCAAATCGAGGGTTCCCCGTGCGAATGTATTCTATGATCCTAATGGACACTTTTTGTAGATGATCTTTTTTGTCTATTAATGCGGCACCAATATTTGATTCCGACACGCGCGCTAGATTTTCAGAGTGTTTTTATTATTAAAATTATGTTGTGTTTAGTTAAAGCCAAAGAAACATTTCCAGACTCCTCCATCGCGTTGTCTTCGTAAACCCTTTACTTCTAAGCCATTGGGCAAAAGAAGTGAACCTAAAAAAAGATTAGATGTCTAAACTAGGGATCAAAAGACCCTAGGATGAGTACAACCTTTTGAGGTATAATTAAATGGTACACACTTGAAGGAAAAATGAGTGTACTCTTTGGTTTACTCTATTTATTTCCTGATCTCTCAAGTCCTTTCCTTCCAATCAGGCACCCCAAGTGATCCTCTCCAAATTTAAACTAGCACTTTCACAAAAAAGAAAATATTTTGAAAAAATGTGTCCCGGGCCGGAAAAAGACAGGACAAACACCTCGGAGCAATGTTATTCCACCAAAACCCTCACTCAAAGATAGAATCTACTTTGTTGTGTCAAAAAAATGCATTGGACACCCTAAAGTTATATCGCAAGATTATGTCACCCCTCTGAAATATACTTTGATTGGATATTTCCCCTCTGCTTTCCACTCTTCAAAATGGGATAGATTCTCGGCTTCACCACTTTATTTCCCCAAAATTCCTCTGACTCTTTTACTCTTTTACGTGCTCCTCAGAACACAGCCAAACTCCGTTCCACCACCTACTTATTCTCAGTATAGCCTACGCAAATTAAGTTTTTAATTGCGATGAATGCTCACGCATTGGGATTGACAATGCAGAGAATTAAATCTCTGAATACCCGACTGGCTCGACTCATTTCTTCTCCCTGTGTTCCGATCCACCGATGGATTCATCATCCGTGTATAAAAATCTCTCCCCCTCAACCAAAAACTGAATGAAATGAAAGGATGGAGAGAACAACGAGTCGTCCGGACTAGGGACTTCGTATTGGGACTTTAGAAGGATCGGGAGTGAAAACGCTGTTGAAAAAAGTTAATCCAAGCGTAAAATCTGTGACCATGGGAAAATGTTCACCCCTCCGAGCCGCAGAAAGATTAGCTTCGGACTCTTTAAATAAATATTTGCAATGCATTGTATCGCTGTGGATACGTATTATGTATTTTTGCTCGGTTTTGAGCTCACTCCCGCTTAACCATGCCTAGCCATCCATCCATTCCACTTCCATACAGACATTTTCGAAAAGTTCTTTCTCTCAATCCTAAAAATTTCTCTGCCAACCACAGAATGGGCTTTCAGGTATGTTTATAGATTCTAGAAGACAAGGTCACTTTGGTTTTAAAAGCATTACGATTATCATGACCGTGGACTGAAAGGTGTTGGCGTCGAAGTGTTGTTACGAGTGGCCAAGAAGTGGGAAAAGACGTTGTGTTCTTGTGACTGTCTCCTTCCTGGATCAATATACATAGACTCAAACTACTCTCCTTGTCTTCATTTGCATCCCATCGATCCAAACAAATACATATCTTCTCCTTTCCCTATTTTCTTCCTCTAGTTTCCCTCTCTTCTTCTTTCTCTTCTTCTTCTACTTTGTCTCCATGGTTATTCATACGTGGCCCAACTCCTTTTCCTATCCACTTTCCCTCACAATTCCCATTCGTTCTCTCTATTTTGCATCCTCCTAACTATGCAGGCAATGCAGTTTTCTTGTCTTTTCTTCCTACAAATATCTCGAATCCTTGAGTGAAAGCAATGCAATCATGCTAAGTTCCTTTCTCCAGAACTTTCTCTACAACTAGATGTGTTGGGGAAGAGCGCAATGCGAGAAAGTTGATCGTACCGTAATTAGTGGTCTGCACCCACTAATTAACCTGCTTGTGGCATGAGGCCCCACACATTCGAACCCAACAACCCTTTTCCGGCTGCAGTTTTATAGTTCTAGAATGGAAGGTCGGTTGTTATGAGGAAAGTTCGACATTTTTTGGAATGATTTGAGATACGAAGCTAAGCTAAGAGGGTTGAGTTTTTCGAGTTAGTGGTTGAACAAGTTGAAATTTTGAAATATTATGTTAAAAGAGAAAAGTCCCTGAGGAGTGTTGTTGGGAGGTGCGGGGGTAGTGGTGAGGTAATGCGGGAGAGGAGTAGTCGTGGGATGATGATGGTGAAGAAAGGCAGGGGAAGCTCTTGACAAGTGAAATTAGATTAACAAAGCGAGGGAACAAAGGATAACCCTTTTTCCCTTCAAAATGTCAAATCAAGCGACGCGTCAAACCGAAAAATGAACGCATTCACGTTCCTTTATTGGATTTTGTGGCCGTGGTCGTGGTAGCAGCCGGCATTGAACACTAACCCTTAGATGCATTACTCAACCTTTTTCTTTAAAACAGTCCCAGTCGTCGCCAGAGTTCATCTTCTCCATAGTTTACAATTTTTAATGCAGTCAGGCAGGTTTCTCTGCCCATCTTCATTAGCCATAGTTGGAAGCATTCACATGATCAAGGAACTGTAATGTATGCACCATAAATTTAACGACCTCATTCTGTGCTTAGCTGACTTGGTTCCTTGACCAAATATTTAAATTACTTTAGCGTTTTGATGAATTCGCGAATAATAAAATTTAATTTCCATTGTGCAACCCAAAATTTCAGTTGACAGTTTAGATGGTCAACATGTTTGATGTTGAGAAAACCTGACACGACTCAGCTATCATTATCCAACTAATCTATATTTATTGTTCCGCCAGTTTAAATGCGCGTGGAACAAAATAGCAAAACCATCCTAACTATGCATTTTGGCTCAAATTAATCGATGCTCGTTTTCGCTAGCAATTAAAATACAATTTTCCAATTATGCTCCACAAGATCGTAAAGTGAATTTCTACCCCATCGGGAATACATTGTTAATCCATCAAGCCTGCAGAGATGCAATTGCATTCACGTCATAAAATGGACCCAGAGCAGCATTTCAACCGTATGGTATTGGGAACATGGATCATGAACAGGGCAAGATTCAATTGTGTTATCATGAGTTCTCAAGTTATCCCAACATGCGGTGTGCATTTATTGTTTCCCTTATAACCTCTATCAAAGGGACTCCGTAACCCAAAATTTTCGATAGGATTTTCGATGGATCTCTAATTTTCTGGACCCTTCAAGGTTATAAGCCTCGGTCGCAGTTTCATTTCGTTCTCAAAATTTTTCTTGAAATTTTTATTACATTTAAGTAATTATAAAAAGGATCATTCCGTGACCAGGTAAATTGGCAGCACAACAATTTAGTTAAGTTGGAACAGCTTAGTTTCGCATAATTTTTTTGGAATTTGCGGCATGTAATTGCGCAAAGTTTGTTCTGACGAATCCAGTCAGCTGGTTTGGCCAGGATATTTTTATAGTTGTGTAGTTCTATTTTTTTAAAGAGCACTGACAGAAAATGAATTTGACAAAAGTACGTTGATTGGGAGGAGAGGTCAAAGGGAGTTTATGCTTGGTGTAATGGACATGTGTCGATAGGGAGGTGACCAACAATTGATCACCCAAATGTGACACCTTGAGGCCAACACGCCATATGTGTGCGCATCTGCTCGTATTTCTTTTGTTCCACAGGAACAACTCTCTGGCCAGTGCACCGCACTAAACCAAACTCAAACTGACTTGTTCAATGTTCAGTAACGAAACGGCGGGCATTGTAACTTTGCTCCAATGTACAGATGACAAATTTGCTCGCCGGCGAACTAATGGGTTCCTCTTTCACCATTCAACGACTCCTTTATGGTGACAAATTTTTCCTATTTAGCAAGCTCTGATTGTTCACTAGGGGGATATTAATTTATAGATATTCTGAAACGAGGTCTGTGCTTGGAAGGCAGGGAACTCGATGGGCCCGCTTTGAGAGATCCACAGCCGTATTCGCATTACGTTAGATCACTTGATTAATTTTGTCCTAAAGTGCCACAAGACGACTCAAGAGCATGCAGGTTTTTGCTTTTAGAGAGCATTTCAGAACATTCCCAACTGTTCTCTCAGAGAAAAAATCTGTTCTCTAAATAAAACTTGATTCTTTAAGGTTCACTGAGCTCAACGTGACGTGACATTCCAAAAAATTTGTTAGCGCAATTGCAAGACTTGGACGTAGCACGTCATATAGTAGCTCTTCCGCCCAATCAATTGCTCAAGGAGTGAAGAGTGACTTTGTTGGCCTGCCCTAGACTAGACTCAGACTCCACTTTGAGTTCCCCCCTCTCCCATGTGGAAATGATGAAGGAGGCTCTTCATAAATGAATGTCAGCGTCTGAGTCTCTTTTCGACATCACATCGTCTAGAATCTCGTGGAGTGCCTAGCTTGCTAGTTGCTAGTGTTTCTAGTTAGTGCTGACCTTAGCTGAATAATAGAAGAGTGTAACAACTGAAGAGAGAAGCATTGAGAAGTACTGGTTGCATTAATTGTAGAGCCCAGCATGGTACTCGACTATGGATTGTGAAAGGTGATGCCTGAGGTGACTCTGGGATCATGAGAGTGCCAATTCACCTTTGTCACGATCTCAGTTGAGTAGATCTAACCACTTGCTCCAAACCCCCCTCTGTCCTATTCTCTTTACTCGTCCAACTCTCTGTACTCATAACTCTTTCATCATTATTGACATCTCCACAATATCAGACCTTGATTTCAGCTGATACCACGAATCCTGCTTTCAGTACAAAAAATATCCTCGTTACACTTTTTTGTTCTTGAACTTTTTCAAAAGCATTGGAATAGCGTGAAGAATTTGCCGTTTTACCATCATTTGAATCTTTGGGATGCCTTGATATAAGTTCAAATTTGGAGGCTGGGTCTTGAACTAAGGATATGTACCCAAACACAGCTTTTGTTTTCCCCGCTTTGGAGAAGTATAAAATTAAACTTAAATTTTGTGACATTTTTAACTGATTCAGAATTGGTTTAGCCGAGTATTTCAGATTCTATTGTAATTAATACAAATTTTACAATATCAACCTAAGCAAAGATTAATCAACAGTATTTGACAAGTGTGTGATCGTTCTATTTTCTATTCTATTTCGTTGACAGCCACTGATCTTCAAATTCCAAGGTAGATTCTTAAGTAATTATGGATATATGGAACGAATCCTTGCACTTGCCTCTAAAAGCTTCAATGCCATTGCCAAATCATTTGTTTTCGTATTAATTGAAAAGATTATTCAAGCTGAACAAAATGAATAGAACTTAAAATTTCCAGAGGGAAGGACGATTGGAGAGAGACTCGTCTTGGGATGGTCACAAGGGAAAGATGGATCGTGGTGAAAGTGAATGTTGAAAGAAAGTAGGAGAAAGTTGAGAGGTATTTGAAGAAAGTTGTTGAGACAGTAGTGGGACTGAATAAGAGAGAGCTGCGAGGCTGAGGCGTTGGATGAGTGTTGTAGACTATTATGAATATTCGTGTGTCGTTAAGGTTGTGTGTTTGGTTGGGTTTTGAGCGCAGGTTTGTTGTAGGGGAGAAATCAATGGGAGCTTGGAAAAGTTGGAAATGTTGGAATGGGTCTAAACTAAATTCGTAGAAAGAGCCGGAACGGAGGAATGAGAGAAGAGTTTGAGTTGGAAGTTGGAAGGTTGGATAGGAAGTGGGATAGTGGGAAGGGAGTTTACCTTTCCACGACGCTTCTTTTTTCCTTATTGCGACCTGATTTGCATACAAACGAGAGAAGAGTCCTTCGTTCCATCGTTCTTCCTCCTCCATCTCCTCCTCCTACTCTTCTCTCTCTTACTCTCACTCTCACTACTTGCACTCGCACTTTTATTACCACCAGTCGAGTCCCCAGCCCAACCCTTTCCTTACTTCCCTTTGTCTCTTTTCTCCTCAATCTAACTATCTCTCTCTCTAGATCTCCATCCTCAAAATTTACTCCAAACTTCACAGCCCTACTAAAACCAATACCAAATTCTAAAACTAAACTCCCGAACAACGTTAATTGATATTAGGTGGTGGAACTTCACGACCGGTGTGTCATTTGTTTTCTTTCACTCTAATACATTGAACTACAAGACTTTCTTTTCATCCTCCCAGCTCTTAGTGAACAGTCATCTTATCTCTTTCACTCATCTAATGAAGAAACTCGTGGAGAAAGAGAAAAGACTTTCCAATTTGCATTATTGGCAAGGCACGGGACGAATCATTGCTTAAATGCATCTGCTTAATTAATCCTGGCCAAGACGATAGAAACCGAAATCGACTCTTATTTCTTTCTTTGAAATGAGAATGTAGCAGATTGCTTGAGTGCTGCTGAAATTAAGGGTGTTTAATTTCTTTTTTATACCAGCTACTACTTTACTTATTTGACTACAATCCTATCCTTAAACCTCTCATACACCACATTAGCAGGCTGGGTGTTCGTTCATCTCTGAACCTTCAACATCAATAAGAGTAGCATTTAAAATATTATGAATTAAACGGATGACTTGAACCAGATAGTTGGAGTTGGTTCTCTGTTAACCTTTTGCTCTCGAAATGCCCGAAGATTTTGCAGACTCAAATCTTGGGATAGATCTTACTTGAGTCTAGCGAAGCATAAGAATGCGTACATAAGTTTGAGTTTTTTCCTTTCTTTTCCAAAGAAACTTGCAAGTAGGCTAAGGAAACAATGCTATCTGGGACCACAGTAAAAAAGGAGTGACAAGGTATAGTTTATAGTTTATCCATGTTATATACAAATAGTTGAGCTACACACCATGCAGCCAAAGGGAAGAGAACGACGGCAAAGAAGCGACTTGGAAAGAATGCCAACCAACGCCAAGAGTTTCTATTCCTGTCACCAAGAGATCCCAGCCTAATATTTCACTGGGAGAAGGTAAGGACCGCAAGTTCAAGTTCACTGTGGCATGAAAGATGATATTGATTTTGCTTTTGGTTAGTTCAAACCTTCCATTCAACATTCCAAGACACTTTCCTAACCACGTGATGATCAAATTGATGATGTTCTGCTGAACCTACAGAGTGAGCATTACAATCTGATTTATCATTCCGTGTCTTTCCTGTGGCTCATTTTACAAATGTCTTTCTGATTTATACTTTATGTAATAAAATATTGTCGTATTGTGTGTCGACTTTCCCAGCTCGGCTTTGCCGGCCTGGTCGGTCAGAGCAAGGCCAAGGTAGATGAGCCCTAGCCTGCGAGTCGTACGATCTTTAACGTTGCGAGCTTTTATATTAAATAGGTCCCTCAGACTTTGACCACAATCGCAAGCTCAGCAACTAATGTATCGCCGGTAATGTACCGCAAAATTCGTAATAGTTGGTAATTTTGTAAAGTGTATGTACCAGCGCCCTGTTCCTTATTTACTGGCTATTAGGGCGAGGAGGTCATAAAAAAGAACATGAAATATTCATGTGCTAAAGTGTAATATTTTAGGAAAAAAGATATGTGAATGTAGGAAGGACCATTGGTTGTGTAATGGAGGAATACAAACGTCACGGAGCTCTTGGTTTGTGGTTCCTTAATTAAATATTAGACGTCCCCTTTCCACAAAGCAATGTAAAAGTGAAAGTAAAATAAATGTGAGCACAGTGATTGGCTGACATTTTTCGTTTCACTCGATCCTCCTTTTTATGACCATTTATTCCTTAATGGATGGTAGTAACGTTTGAGAAAAACTCAACTGCTGTGCGATGACTCCTGACTTGATTCCATGGGTTCAATGTCAAAATGTAATGCTTCTCCGCATTCCCCCATCCCGCATTTGGCTAATTAATCTTTATGTCTCTCATAAGAACAACTTTTCATTTATTATTTCTATTTAATTCTTCTATTCTCCGCTTCATATCTGCAGTGCAGACAAGTTGCAGCACTATGATCCTACTGCCTATTCCCTAATGATGACGACTTTGCTTAAGGCAACTCCTAATATTGCATTAAATAATATGCGTGCTTTTGCAAGTTTTAACATTGAAAGATACAGATATGAGCTCTTCTGCTTAGTGTCTAAGGATGCACTCACAAGGTATCGTAATATGAGTTGAATTTGTTGAATGGATGAGAGCTAGAGAAGAGTAAGTAAAAGTGAAACTGGTGAAATATATCCGTCAGTCAAACGGATTAAAAGGGTCCCTATTCACATCGGTTCTCCGCTTCTGGAATACTGTCGGCTAAGAGTGACATCATAATGAACAATTTTTGGTTAGATTTCAGTTGACATTTGTCCGTCGTCCCCCTCCTTTGTTCTTTGGCACCCATAGCACAGATAGTCAAATGACAGTAAGTGTGGTTTGTGACAGGTTGGATTGCACCTCAAATGCACTTCTCCAGTCACTGTATTTGGTAGTCTGACACTCTCATCAATGCACTTGCACTGGTTTTCATTTCAAGTGCTCTTCGACTCCTCGCTTGAGTGTTTTCATTTATTTATTATTCTTCACCAATCTCGTTGAAATACAACAGAGAGAGAGCGAAAGGAAGTTATTTGCAATGCTATAGTTTGTCCCGTCGTTAAACTCCGATTAATTATTGGTTTTATACATTGTTGAAATTGGTGTTATTTTTCATGAATGACATTGTTGAAAATGGTTTGTTTACACTGTTCACATTGTTGGGCTTGGACTGAAGTGAACTGGTACTACTGGACTTGATGTTTGATGAATAAATAAATGCCTCTCAACCCTGCAATGGACCTAAAATATGTGCATACATTAATATGCTAAATTCATTACTTGCATAAAATAACGGGCAGGGCCAACTTGCACACTTGTTCCTAGCCCACAAACTCCAAAACTTATATAAATGCATGCATTGTATTTGCATTTACACTAGTGCACTCACTGCACTTGCTCTCCCCTGCCTGCACCCATGGAATTAGAAGACAAATAATTAACGCAATGCTACGCACGAAACGCAAACACATCCAACCTTGATTCCACTCGTGGATTGAATTGATCGAGCTAATAATATTTTTTTTGTCTTATAATATTTTTATTGGCTATAATTTTATGGTTACACACAAAGAGAGAGAGAGAAGCCCAATGCGTTGGTTAGGATTGTTTTTGTGTTCATCGAGTTTTTGGCAGTGCTACTGCTACTGCCCGTACTGCCAGTGCAGCAAGCAGGTAAGTTTTTTTTCGAGTGATCAAAGGAACGGCGAGGGAGAAAAAGGGGAACAGAGTCACGTTTTGAGTTCCCCTCAAGATGGGTGGGGACGAGATGAAGGTACGTGACAAGAATATCATCATCTCAAGTCCCTCTTCTCTCGTCTACAATTCTACGTCTACTTCTACTAAATCTAAACGTACATGGACTTTCCAGCGTATCATTTTCTTTGACGCTCACTCCTTTTCTGCATCTCGTCCACATTCGATTCCAAACTCTTCTCAATGTGCTCGCAACTGAAACCAACTATATTTGTCATATTTAGCTAAGCTGCGACAACTACCAACTTCATCCTTCCATCCACTAAAAACATGCTTAATTAAAACACTACAAATAAGTTTAAACAGCTTTCCACTCGGGCTACTCATTTCGGCTTTCGGCTCCATGAATTGAACTTTCTTCTTAAATCGTAGATTGATTTTGTTGTTTAAGCCCTCTGCAATATTACTATAAATTGAATAGACTGTAGAATTGCAAAATTTGTGCGGTAAGAGCTGTGCGAGAAGTTAGCAGAGAAAATAGGGGAACGTAGAATTAGTGGATAGTGGGTAGTTGGTGTATTTTGGCAGTCTATTCATTTGATGAGGAAACTTGAGGTTTTACGAGGTATTCTGGCACGTTAAATAAGTAGAGTAAATAAATGTTCGCGGAGAACGAATTAGTTGAGCACCCATTTTGTATTAGCTCGCTTCTCGTGAGTACAGAAGCTCTTTGATTCCGCAATCAACGCTTTAGATAACCCCAAAAATTAACACTCTCATAAGAGCGAGCCAGCCGCAGCCCGATGATTCCAAATCCGATCTAAATCCTTGCGGTTTGTATATGTGGACTGGAAATAAAGTTCCTTTGGTCCCAGTGTAGTGAGTGTACATTTACTCAATAGCATTGCAAAGTTCAAATTGAAGGTTTGTGCAATGCTGTCTGTGCAAGAGCACATTGATGCACAAATTATACTGTATGTAAAGTGCGTATTTGATTTATTGGATGTCGTCTTGTGCCGATTTAATGTGAATGCGCACTAAATTCTGTGAGAGAAAGGTATAAGATATTTCTTGAATTAACTCTTAATTCTGTGCTTTTCAGTCATATCACGAATAAAAAATTGTTTGCAATAAATTATAAATTTGATGTATTTATTACTCATTAGATTAGATTGTTTTACTCAAGCTCAAGTTCCGAACATGAACAAATACGAATAGCCCAGTTTAGAATCTAAAATGTCGAAATTGTCTATGCCGATGTGTGTAGCACTTTGTAATTATGTCCTCCACATGTTCAGAGCATCTTTTGACGCACACATGTGATTGAACAATCAACCTGTAGTTCTTACACACTGGTTGCAATTAGCTATGTCAACTTTGTTGACAGTCCAACGCAGACAAAACTCTAAGTTGTAATGTTTCCATGATTGGTGTTAGATTTCTATTTCGAAAGATTGGTGACGATGATTGAGTGAGTGTACACATCATAGTGCGGTGCTAAAGTACGGACACCTTAGAAATATCCTTGGGCAAACGGATAAGTGGACAAGTTTCTTTTTACTTCACCTCATCCTTCGTCGTTCGTCGTCCACCTAATCTTGCAATCTTTGGAGGACATTACATTAGAAATGCTGAATGTGAGACTTGTGTGTTTGCGAAATGGATTGGCTGAGTTGTTCTGCTTCATCATAATGAAACACATACAAGAGAATGGACTAAAGCCAAACCTACTAAAATGCTGTGAATATGTCACTTCGGTTGATAAATTATTTGCACGTCACCTGCACGAGCCGGTTGAACATTGTAATAAAATATAATCTTGTACGGCACTCCCTCCAACAATTGGTACAAATTTCTCCCATCTCATCTTACATATTTCAAACAAGAAATTTTGTAACTCTTATTGTCGCATTCTCTTGTTTAAGTAGAAATAGAAATTTTGGGGTTACATCTGCTTTGCAGATGCTTGTGTTCTAGGAGCCGTAGCAGTAGAGTGCAGAGTGGACACAATATCCTTCTGGTTGTGCCGGTGGTTGGATTACGTAAAATCAAGTTGAATATAATCGGTAGATTTACATTTGGGCAAACTTTTCAGTAAAACTATTGTCAGCAAGAAAACCGATGTGTTTTGTGAAACGAAAGTGAAATGCGTTTTTGCAGTTTGCTTTGTCGAAAACAGCCACGAAGATCTCAGAGATTCACAGGCGCCATCTGGCTCTTGAAGTTACGAACAGAATTTTCTACGTTTATCCTAGAAATGCCTCAGAGAAAGGCGAACAAATGAGACGTTGAATTTTGGTCGAGTTTGAGAGTGAAAACCGCCCCAACTGTTCTCTGCTTTCCTCTCGTAGTGTGCTTATGCATGACACCAAAGAGACAGACTAATGAGTCTCCAGATTAATTATCATCTTTCACTCATTATCTTATCTCTATCCACACTCTATTATTTATTAATTAACTTATACAACCACGCAACGAGGAACACACCGTCTCATCTTTCCAGTCCTCACCATTACTATTCCACAGCTATTCGACAATGATTTATTACTCAATGTATTTCACCCCAACTTAGAATTGAGAGACAAACGGAAATACTACTCAAAGAACCCATGAAAACATCAAATGCTAGTGTTCAAGCAGTAGCTGAAACAAGTGCTGGTTTATACAAATACTATAGTCATCGAAATATTTTTTGGTGACCTGCTCACAACCCTGCATAAGTTTATTCAGATTTAATCTTGCACTACGTACTTTCATTTCCATCTTGAAAATAAGCCAGCATCTTTGTAACGATCCCCCTTCCGCCAAACTCTCCGAGATTAATTACTTTTAATGTTTGACATTTGCTTTTTTAACTCGATATTTGGTAATTGGTAAATTATTTTAGGGTATTCTTAACATTTTGTTGATTGATAGAATTTTGTAATTATTGATATCACATGATCATTGTGTGATATTCTCAAATCTATAAAAAATTAAAATATCAAGTCTTGAAAAGTGCTGATTGCATTGGTAGACAAAACTCAGTGACCACCGTAAACTCATCTTCGGATTACAATGGCAACAGCAGCTCTTCTTGAGTACAAATGTAAAACTTGATTCTAAGAAATTACATTGGATTGGAA